>JAUTBQ010181096.1:0-10991 GCA_032361185.1 Lepetodrilus ovalis
AAACTATATTTTACTTCAGTTAGTATTCATTACATACTGAGAAATATTATGTCAAAATGTTATAAATATAACACAAACTCCAATTTTTGGGACTATTCTTTATCTTGTTCAATCACCCAATTGTCAATACATTCAAAGTCAATAACATTTTATAATCAGGCAGAGCAATGTACAACACATATATTGGATTTTGTGTTATATTTATAAAATTTTGACATAATATTTCTCAGTAAGTATTTTCATGTCCTATGTTATGTGTTGTCCAGCAGTCCGAGTCTGCTATTTCTCGTGTTGCCATCTAACTTCGTTTTTGAGATATTGCAAGTCCAAAATGGAAATTAATATTGCGTAAAAGTGGCCGTGGCACCTTTTTAATTTCTTATACGTAGGTCCTTGGTACATTTTTAAAATTCAAAATAAATGTTTTTCTATCTGTTTGTACACATACACTGTAAACCCTTACAACTGAATTATTAATTGCCAGCGTGATTATTTCTATTTGGCATCATGGACGCTGGACCGTTTTCATGACATGATATATCAAAAACTTCCTTTAAATACATGTTTTACCATGCATTAAAATCCACTCCATTAATAGTCGTTTTGGTCCGAGTTGGAGTTAAAATGCAAAGTACACTCAGCAAACATATATTTATTCACGTTTGTACCTCCAATATCATTCTGCGATAAGTAACTGCAATTTACATTCCCGGTACAACATGAATAATGTACGGTAATATAGTATACACCTTTTTTTTGGTACTAAGTTCGAAAGAATACTAAGTATGATGTTTTGTTACATTTTTCGTAATAGGTTGGCAGCGAAAAATGTAACCCCCAAAAAAAATCTGTTACATTTTTCATGCATCATGTACGAAAAATGTAACAAAATATTTTTTGTTACATTTTTCGCAGTTGCATCAAACCTCCCTTGCAATGCACGGCATTATTTCTTCAGATCATTATATATGGTCGTGTTAACTTAGTATGCTCTAAATCAGCCCGGTCCTGTAATGTCTACCTTAGAAAACAGCATTCCATCAGAATAGCTTGTCATGAGCATGTCAATAACCAGCTGACACAGTGTAAACTTGCAATACACTTCAGTGAGAAGCAGTCTATTTGATGAAGCTGTTCCTGTCCATAGCATGAACGTTGGACGTCGTGGTGATCTGTTGCTCGAATGTCGTGTACCTCTAGCACAGACTTCCAAGGTAAACGTCCTTCGTATACCGTAAACTGATTTGGGTCCGTAATGTCATAGCACTTCCCTTTACCTAGGCTAATAACACCTTAGAAATAGCCATCAATGCTATTTCATAACAAGGTACGATACATACAAGTTGTATTTACTACGTATTTACTACGTGTAGTAGTACCTACCGTGCATGTTAATATACTAGTACTTAAATATAGAAGTTATCCGAGACAAAACGCATACCTTTGTCGTCTTGGTGATAAGTCTCACATTTTAGTCTCTCAAAACCGTCTACATATATAGGTGTTGCTCGCTAAAATGTATTATGTTCAGAAACTGTTCTATATTGAACGTACATGTATAAAATGTGGCGTGATACTTCAATAAATATTAATTGTCTGTCTGTCAGCCTGACCTCTTTGTCTTCTGAAGGTCATGTGGGTCAAGGAAACGGCCACGGGTCCTCGGACACTGACCTTGAATAGTCAGCGAGTTACGGACAACCATCGTCTAGGCATACGACGGCCATATCTCATCAACTGGAACCTGAATTTCAGAGGCACGCAACTCGAAGACGAAGGAGTGTACGTCTGCATGAACGAAAACAAACGCATCGTACGCTACATGGTGACGGTTCTTGGTAAGTAGACTACGTTATAGCTAGACGTCGAGTTAGAGTACTATCGGCGTATACAGGTATTGTTGTTCAAGCAATGATCCTTTTTTACACCAATAAAGCTTTTTTACGTGTTCTCTATCTTTAGTATCGTTGTTTCCGTTCGTTATTTCCACGTGTTGCAAGTGACAACAATATTTTCTCTGACGTTGAATGATTGTGCAAGGATAGCAATGTCTCTCAACCTACCAATAATAAATTTGGTCTTCTATTCTCGATTGATTGACTTTGTCTGCGCTTCGGGAATATGTTTTCCCGCATGGAGTCCAGCACATTATAAATGCACTATTATTACTATTATTATTCTTGACTATATATAGAGCTACATGTACGTGGCTGCAACTCTCCTCTTGTCGCTTTCTTTTACCAGACCCTGGCTAGCTACATAGTTTCAACTCTAAGCATGTACCGGTATACTGTTTTTCCATCAGACCCTCCCAGAATTTTAGAAACCAAAATGGATTTCTCTGTGGATGTTGGAGACACCGTCGTCATGCACTGTCCTGTTGAAGGTGACCCACCTCCCAGCGTCACATGGTTTTCAAAGGATGACGTCACTGGTCAAATCAAGGGCAAGTAATTTGTCTTTGGGGTGGGGTAGACTGCATTACCAAAGTAATGTTGCATGCTCCAATAACTCATACATTAGTCACGAGCTTAAAATCACACATATATCCTAGTATGTATCTTTCTTTGAAATTTTAATAAACCAAAGAAATATCTTTTTATATATGAATTCACTGGGCATATTCTATATTGATGTATCAACCATTTTGTATTGATTGCAATCTAATAGACATCTTTGAATGAAACATTCATATTTATTAAATAGATTCGGTAAACAACGTATTTTCATTTCGGTTCCGCTCTATACAGGATGTGGTGATGTCAAGCTCGACATCGTATTCATTCTGGATGCATCGTCGGAGTTCTCAGCCTCTGACTTTAACCTGGCCACGAACTTCATCCGGTTCTTCATCGACCCTGCTGGAGTCGACAGCGGCAACGTGCGGGTGGGTCTCGTCACCTACAACGACCGCCCGCACGTCCAGTTCCACCTGAACGAACACGCGGACGCCAGGGAGATGTACCGCGCCATCGAGACGACGGTTCATATCTCGGGAGAAGCCGACGCAAGCTGGGCCATTAGACTGGCCAGGAAGGAGATGTTCGCGTTGGACAAAGGAGATCGACGCGATGTTGCCAATGCCATTGTTTTAATCACGCAGGCAGCGAAGAATAGTAAGCATGAAAGGACGGTCGGCGAAGCCACGGCAGCAAAAGCTAGAGGTAAAAATGGAAGCCATCGTAAAAATATAACTGAAGTGTATTGCTTATACTGGGTATATTTTGCCACCTGGAGTGTTATTAATTCCTCCATATCTCACTCTTTTCATTACTAGTACTAGTATTTAGTATTCAGTAGATTCGCTGGTGTCCTACTATGGGCCGTAAGAGGATGTTCAGTCACATTGCTGTGGTCTTTAGTTTTTTAGTTAAAACGTATTCAAGACGAAATGGAAGTTATTAAAACTTAATTGAAAAACCGCTCCAAGAGAAGGGAAAGAAACGATGGGGAGAGGAGAAAGAAAGATTAAGAATTATAAATACATAAATGTATATACATGTTCAATAATTGTAATATATTTACATAAGAGTATTAAGCAAACCGTTGTGTTTGTTTAATGTACAACTGTACTAATTGTAAAATAGTTTCATTTTCAGACGAATTTAAGTCAGAACACCCATTTAATAACAGATTGTGTAACGTAATTTTCTGAATATTTGTTAGCATGATTTATGCTGTATTTAAGACTTTTAAGTAAAGAATGGACAGCATTATTGCACGGATTACCATATGGACATGAAGCACTATCAGATAGTCCAATTTTGAACAAATCACTATTAATGTGACCTTTATCTCCAGGCATCCAGCTGTACGTGGTCCACTCCAGTGAAGGGAGTCAGGAAGTTGTGGACGCCATTGCTAGCAAGCCTGTCAAGGACAACACATTTTCCCTGGCTGATTCTGCTCAGCTTTTAGTGATGCGCAACACCGCCTTCAAGACACACTGCCCAAGTTAGAACAATACTGGCTAGATAGTAATAGAGACACATTGTATTCATAGAAAATGTCTATGGACTTTGCCTATTCTTCATATATTTCTTCTACCTTTTTTTCTAATATATGTTTTTGTATCAACGTCGTCGTCTTCGTCGTCATCGTAGTCATGATCGTCATCGGCATCATCAACCTTTGATAACATCATCTGATATAATAATCATCATGCCATCATCACCATTATCAACATCAGTTTCTTTTTCTGCTTCTTATAATCTTATCTCCTACGTCACCATCATCATCATCAACATCATCATCTTTATCCAGCTCCTTCTCATCTATTGCTTCTACTTCTTCTACCGTTTCCTCTTCTGCTCTTTTCTACTGCAATAAACAACACTAAATCAACCAATGAATCCTCCCCCTTCTCCTCTTCCTTCTCCTCCTCTTTCTCTTCCTCCTCATCATCATCATCATCACCAGCACCTGTTGCTTCTTTTCGGATACAAATATGACACACTCATTTGGTGGCATCTCAACACGCATTAACGATTTGCATCATCTTCCAGAGCCTGATGCTGCAGATGGAAGTTTAACTTTCATGCGTGTCACTAAGAAGGAAATCGGCCATTACATGTGTCATGCATCCAATGGCATACAGCCCGATGTAACAAAGACATACTTTCTGGATGTCAAATGCAAGTACTGTTGACGTATATTTTAACTAGATTTTAATATGTTAGCAAATATGTCCACATGTCTCATATATGCTACCCGTAATATCTAGAGTATTGACTGAACATTATTGTTAAATAATATTAAATCATTTAAGATATTTCCATTTTAATTTTGTCGACTCGATCTCGATCTAAAGACGTTAAAAGGTCGTACTTGTTGTTCCCCTTATTGACATTTAGTAATAGAAGCGTAACGCAAGGACTAGGTATAGTATAATGTAAGATGTAACTGCGGCATGGCATTGCATTGAGCTACGACCACCAGCTGGTGTAGTATGAGCAGTATATGAGTGAACAAATCTTGAAAGTGGCTCTAAATGACAACTAAGCTAACCAACTCATTTATTATTTATTTGGGTATTTAGTTATCCCTCAGCTGAAGGTGCAACCGAGTCTAGTCCGTAAACACGTTGGACAGTCTCTGACCTTAGAATGCACCATTGAGGCAAGTCCACAACCCACCATGCAGTGGTTCTATAAGGGAATAGAGGTCATCACTGATCTCAGACACACGGTCACGAAGAACCGCGAGAACCGTACGACGTGGATCTTCGCGCTGGATATTGGGGCGCTTAGAACGGAATACTTCGGAAATTATGCATGTGCAGCTGTTAACAGCATCGGTGCTGCATCGGTGACGGTGCAAGTAGAAGGTAAGCCAAACCACAGTGGCTCATATATATTGAACACAATAAAATCAAATTCAATTATAATATACTAATCTAGTATAACAACTCCTTAGATGCGCAAATGCTCTCGTAGTGAATACGAGAGCTTCATGAATGATTGCCAAGGGTAGGCCTACTATTTCTCGAAACTCTTATATCGACGATGCGACCATAACTGCGCGCTCTTTTAAGTGCCCTATCGCCATATACATGAGACCTCTATATGAAACTGCTCATGGTGACGTAGAACTTCGAGAAACGATACACAGGCAATGGTTTTGTAAGTCGTAGTGGATAACTGATACGCAAGGTTCGTTAAAGAGTCCCCTGACCAATACGCTGATCTGTAGTGGCAATACAGATATCATCCTTGGTCTGTCCAAGGTTTACTGCGCTACTGATGTTGTGGGTTTCATCCTGCCCTAAACTGACAAGTCGAGATGTTAGTGAAAGATTCTAGAAAGCGACTCTAGACCCCAATACAAAACAAAATACAAAATAAAATAAAAATACCCCGAGCTATTTATTATAAATATTGATATATAGAATAATGTAGACAATTTTACCTTCAAACTATCAAATATTATGCAATGATCATATCCTACCATTGTATGATCTGTATTCATGTATACTGGGAATTGTGTCACGTGTACCTATGACAATAATTGTGAAAAATAAAGAAATTATGTAGACAATGTACTTTTTTTCAGATATTGGTTATATGGACACGTGCGATTTGGCTCGAACTCGCGTGCAGGAAGACTTCAATATTTGGAGTGTACGGTTCAGTTATTAACGCATATTTAATATAGTAGCCTAATTATATTGTCAATTATATATTTGATTTCAGTCCATTTACTTTAATCCTCTCCTTGCTGTATTATGCACCAGCGCAGCCATTTATGGCATCCGCAGTTGCCTGCAGCAGCGTTAGGATTAAATACACATCTATGTACGCTGTAGTTCATATAACGCCTTACGTGTGTTAAAGACAGGTAATCGCAGGGTTACTGCAACACTCAGCGCAACAGGTATTACATGTCTGTTCATACCATTGTGTTAAAACTAAGCGGTGACGTAAGCGAAACAATTCTAAAACCGTCAAGACGTGAGAATTTTAATTATTATTTGCTTATCAGAGAATTATCTCACGAAATTATCGTACGATAATTACATAATTTCTCATGGCGGGTATGATATTTTGACGTAACAATCGGTGATTACATAATTTAGTTCCCGTTATTTGTACGATTGAGCATGCAATTCTAGTACGTGTATAATTCAAATGTGTTGGTGAAATGTATGTTACAGTTTATCGGAGAATGGCAACAGGTGAAAACGGTGACTTATCAAACCTTTACACCCTATATCTCAAAGACATCAACATACTTCATCAATCGTGGTGGATACCTTGCAGGGGCGTTTGTTGGGTGCAGGTAGATAGATACTCACGTAAATGATCAGCTAGCTAGACCAATTTTCCCACTAAATTTTACTTTGTTTCAATGTAAAAAAACGCACTTTAAAAATTAAGTCCAGGGGCTGTATCCTATAAACAGCTTAAGACTTAAGTCAGCAAAACACTAACTTTGCGACAAATTTTGACCAAGTTTTCTATATTAGATTAGTCTGAAGTTTTAGACATAGATTCAATAAAGCTTGGCTAAGCCAAATACAGAAAACATGGTCAAAATAGGTTGATAACTAAGGTTTTTGCTGATGACTTAAGTCAAGTAAAATCTTAGGTTCTTTATTGGATACCGCCCCAGGCCTCATTCCACATAGAAGGATCGTAGTACTTCTCTATGTTAACGTATACACGGAGTTAATACTGCGCCGTAATTCCCTCGCAAATCCGTGCTAATGTATAAAGGCGGCGCTTCAGGTAAGAGTAAATGTCGACATATCTTTATGAGTGATTGCTGATATAACGGTCAATAGGTATTCCACACAGAGCTTTGTGATATGAAAGGTTCTGCAACTGTATAGGTAGGCGACTATCGACAGTTTCTCGTGACTTGCATACAGTTACTCGCAAGGTATAGTCCACGTGAAATTCACTATCGGACAATGAACTAGCGCAAGAAAAGTCGCACGTGGAGCGCCGCCTTATGAGTTACGCCCTTCGTAGCGCTACGATAGTTCTGTGGAACAATGGTTTAGTTGTACGACGCTCTTGTAGGCTACAATAGTTATAGTTTAGGGACTTTCAACTGCAGTTACAGTAGTAGCACTGTCTTATTTCAATAGCCTATCACAGCTTCGTGCAATCCAATTCCAGTTGTGGAAGACTTTACGATTGGACTTGCAACTAGTATCACGCTACAAGAGCTTCGTGTAACTGAATCCAGGTCCCTGGACTTAAAATCAGTTCATGATCATGCCTGATCAGAAGGGTTAACCTTCTCATGTAAGCGTAATGCTTATGAAATACGTTAAATTTACCCTTTCATGAAGCTCTCTTATCACGTAAGAAACCACAGGGACTTCGTAGTGGTGATAAGCAAGAAAGATGTATAGGAAAGCGCTACATGGTTGCTAGGATACAAGAGCTTCACAATAGGGATACTCGGGACATTGATTTCATTTTGTTTGTGTACAATACAAAAATACGCTTCTACTTACATAACAATGATGTCTTCATCAGATCTGGGAATCAGTCTTGCTCACAGCCAGTTTTCCACGTGTTTGAGCAGAAATCGCCAGGAAGATACGTCATAAAAGATGCTACGACCACTGGTAGGCTATATAAACAATGATGAGCAAAAGAAACGAAGCATTCGTAAATTCTAATTTTATGTAGTAACAGACGAAACTGAACATGAAAAACAACTAGAAAAGAATTGCCCAAACACAACCAGCATGTACCCATCAACAATGGCGCATGAAATCCGTCAATTTAAATTATTCTCTTTACGAAATTACTTGGATCGGCGCCGTGATCAAGTATTGTCACTACATATGCTCTGACATTCAGTTAACATTTCTTTTGCGATACAATTATAAAACAAGCTGGTGCTGAACTATAATCCTGTAGACGTTCGTGGACTTTGTTAGTCAATGAATTATTGTATCTTGTAGATGCTCCTGGACTTTGTTAGTCAATGAACTATGTATCTTGTAGATGTTAGTGGACTTTAGTGGACTTTGTTAGTTAATTAACTGTTGTATCCTGTAGACGTCTTCCAGTTCGTGTATACGGACAACGTGAACGCCGTCCTATACATCTGCAGCAACGTGGACGACCAAGGACACTGTCCGAAGCAGAACGTTCAGGTTACAGTAATGACCAAGAGCGCTCCTATACCAGACCAGAAAATGGCGGCGTTGGACAAGATTGTGCACGACCTCTGCGTTGACCTCAATGATATGGTCATCAGCACACCAGGTATTTATATACATAGATGTTGATAATATATATATTACAGTCGGGGCTAGTATATTGTGAGCTAAATTCACCACTCATGACTACACAGATTTGACGATTTTGTATTAACTGCAGGCATATGTTTCACGAACTGGGTCGGACTGTAATCGGGCAAAGATCGAGGTGTGCGTCATTTCCTGCTATAGTAAACCCATTGCGTATGCCCTGACTATACAGGGCGTCCCTTTTGTGAAGACCAATCCTACCTTAAATAAATGAATTGTGTCATAATCCTCAAACAATCTGCTGTGATCAGAGTGAAAGCCTGAGTTATATTATGATTGTTTCAAACATTGCAGGGATGTGTCAATTTGCTGATGGCTACCTCGACTCGGTTGGCTATGGGCCAAACGGTGAGTGGTAGACGTTATGAGTCATCGTTTTGCCGTAGACATAGTTGGCAACATACCTATAATAATAATAATAATAACTATAATTATAATAATAATATTATAATAAAGATAATGACGATAATAATAATTATTTTCATTCTCATCATAATAATCAGAATTATAATCACCATAATAATAATAATAATAAATAATAATAACCGTACTAATAATTGTCATAATAATAATAATAATCATAATAATAATCATAATCTCATAATTAAAATAATAACTAAATAGAAAACAAATAATTAACGTAACATATAGAAGACAGCACAGACATCTTAAGGCATTTTCATGCAATGCATGAACTTGTAAATGTATAGCATCCAATGTAACATTTGCATCACTTTTTAAGTAGTTAATTTATATGACAGTACTATGTTGTTGTTGTCAGGGGTAAACCAAGAGTATCTCTGTGACGTAGAGCGGACTCGGGTACAGCGGAACTTCGATGTTTACCAGGTACTATTGCAAAGAACTGTCTTCATTCAGCTAAGCATAGCTCTGTCAAAACGGTAGCTCAGTAAAATGAGTAGCTCTGCCAAATTGGTAGCACTGTACAATGATGCTGCCCTCAAGCATCTTCTCAGGGCTTCCAATGAGTTGTTCTAGGACCTTCTGACTATACTAAAGTGCCTAATAAGATGTATTGATACCTCTTGACTAAGTAATAAGCTATTCTGATAGCAATATGTTCAAATACAACAATGAAGATGTTCCAGTACCTTCTGATAAAGGTGTATTATCAGATATTCAAATAAATTCTGATAAAGGTGTATTATCAGATATTCCGGTAACTTCTGATAAAAGGTGTATTATCAGATATTCCGCGGTCCGGTAACTTCTGATAAAAGGTGTATTATCAGATATTCCTGTAACTTCTGATAAAAGAGGTATTATCAGATATTCCAGTAACTTCTGATAAATGGTGTATTATCAGATATTCCAATACCTTCTGATAAAGCTGCATAATGAGATGTTCCAGTAACTTGTGACAAAATCCTGACAAAGGTGCAGTACCGTTTCACAAAGGTGCAATTATAAGATGCTCGCGTATCTTCTAAATGAAATGTACATGTGACATTGGGTGTGTTTTTCGTTTTGCTTCAAGGATAACAATCGGTCTTCTGATATATGTATATGTAGTGAAGGAACTTTTGGGTAATGTCTTTTTCATTTTCAGTTTGTTGGCAAGTGGCAGACAAACTGACTAATAATATGTACAATGTATCAATACCTCTTGACTAAGTAATACGTAATACAAGTACCTTCTGATACGGTATATACATATAGTAAGATGTTCCAATACAATGACGAAAATATTCCAGTACCTTCTGATAAAGTTGCATCATAATACATGTAATTATGTTCCAGTACCTTTTAACAAAGTTGCATTATAAGATATTCCAGTACCTTCTGATAAAGATATATTATAAGCAGTGTTCGAAATTACCGCTGGTCCGGTGGCCCCAGGCCAGTGAGTTGCACTTTGGGCCAGCAGTTTGGTAAACTTAAGGGTCCGTCGGGCCAGCAAACTTTTAAGTGATAATGACATTCGGTTGGCTTCTGGGCCAGCTGATTCTGAACAGGGCCAGTAGAAATTAAAAGTTGCTGGCCCGGTTGGCCAGTGGCCGTAACTCTAAAGTTTCTAACACTGATTATAAGATATTCCAGCAACTTCTGATAAATGCCTTCTGACAAAGCTACACTATTAGGCGAGCGGCAAACTCCACTTTCAGACCGACTTAAATGGCCCCCCCTACACACACCCACATCATACATCATTGGAAAGCTTAGAGTCTCCTTGTTAAAGTTAGGTATGATGTGGAAC
>JAUTBQ010181107.1:0-10991 GCA_032361185.1 Lepetodrilus ovalis
TTTACCTGTTAAAATGGCAGCCATTTTAGGCATTAAAAAAGAAGATTTTCTTTAGGCAGTTTAACGGCAAAATTCAAACTTGCATCTACCCTAGTGAGGTTACCTGAGGTACCTAGAATAAGTCTGGCTAGTGACTTTCATTGTAACATAGAGATGCCATACTTTCGAATAATTATCTATGTTGGCTGGCTGACTATAATGGAACTTTAGAATAGTAGTAGTCCCTGTTTCACAAAATGTGTCACACTAGTTGTTTAATTTCTTACGTGCACTTGTTTCCAGCATTAGTAATGTCTGCCTTTGCGTAGGCCAGCTCACATCCACAAGATTCATCAATTGCTGCAAATAAGCACGTACACATCACCATTAGTATACTTGATTACAATTCATACGTGTAATTTAGGTAGCTTATAGTTATTAACCATTTAGTGTAACAAAGTGTGGTATGTGAGAGTGATCTGTGGGGCGAAACCACGACGGGTTCCCGCATTAGGTCTGTATGCACCGTTATTGTAGTGAACCCATATCAGATAACGAAGAAAGGATATGTTTTCGCGTGTGAAGAAGTCATTTACCAATCTCTGGCAATCAGTTAACTATTTACAGAATATGGGCATCACATTTTCCCTATTCCAGTTCCCTCTGAAGACAATGTTATCATAGATGAGGTAAACAGAGGTAATATGTTGTTCACCTTTGCTGCATCGTTTAAGAGAACATTGCTTAATACCGTCTATGACAACACTTTTATGCGTAGTAAAGTTTTATAATATTTTTAAACCACAGATTTATCTATAATAGCTGTAATTACTCGTGATATTATGCAAATCATTACTTTCTCTCTTGGAATGGGTTTCTCAACCCTTGCACGATTTTTGAAGTCCAAGGACTGTATGGTTTTGTTCACATTTTTCACCAACCCTAGTACACACGCTATTTACGTTACAATATCAAAACAAACGCTATGTATAGAAATAAAACCTACAAATGTATCTCAGTCTTGCAATATGGTTTAGGTTCTATGCAATCCGAACATTCGTAATGTAGGTATTATGAAATACGATTTCATGGCATCCGATCGGTACAGATATTCACATCTTTTAAAATTAGTACACAAGTGTTATCACCGGACATCTTGACATGCAGGTTAGGTGGAAGGAAAAGCGATACACTATCATCTGCAGAAGTACACCTACTAGGGTATGGAGGTGTCTTCAGACACTTTTAAATACAAACATAAAGATATATATGCGATTTATGTTGCATTAACATTTGTTCCTGGACCTTTAAAAACACATTTAGGCATAATAAAATGAGCTGTCGCGACGCCTGCAGAAAGAAAATGATATGAAGTTGAAGTCTAGACTTGATAGTGATATATAATACATTATAAATAGTCGAGGTCTTGTGAGTGGGGTCTGGAGGATTGATCTTGGACATTTTGAATACTAGGTACCGGTACATATGACTGTATGCACGCTGTTTACTGTCATCTTTAGAGATAAATTGTCATTTTGAGCTGATGCCGTTGTAGATTATTCACTTCTAATTAGACATAATTTATATCTTTAATATCCTAGAATAATGGAAACATTAATATTTGTTTTTGATTTTCTTTTGCGCTCTTCTATCTGTTGTTTCCTCGTTTTATTATATATAATAAAATATATATATATATAAAATAAAATGGGCAACTCTCAGGGGTGTGTCTAACCCCCACCCTAAGGCATAAGGGGTGTTTTTAGACACCCCCTGGATCCGACGCTGCTGCAGGTCATTGACCATACAGGTATTTTGAAATCGAGAGTATATCTAATCTGCTATTCAACAGCTTTGCCGTTTAGTTGGTATAAGAAAATTCGCAAGTCCATTGGTCAATGTTAACCAGTCCATCATGCACCTCCTCGCACCCAGGAGTACGTAATTCCGTTCAGGACTCACTTCTGACGTCATTCCTTAATTAACAACTTTTAAAAGTGTTATTTATGTTCTTAATGACTTAAGAATGACATTGCATGATAAATAGAATCTCACCCTCGTGTTTGTTTTTTTATATAGTTGTTATTTTACTCGCAAAGCCTCGAATTTACGTTACTTTATCAACTCAGATCAAAACACACTCGGGTGAGATACTCTATATACTCGATGCTCTGAAAGGTTCATTACTTACTGCAGGCTGGTTCTACTATCTCGCCAGCCCTCGTCCCTGAATTTCCCGCCAAGGTCATAACAGTAGTTGTAGTGTCACATCCTTTGTCAGTCTGGGTTTTCAGACAGGAAACTCTCTTCTTGATGGCACTGAAAATATCCAATAACAACTCTGTGTATTAACAATAATATTACATTATACGAATAGTTGGTGTTTAGAAGTATCACAATAAGAATCAAAGGGAATCATCAGCCGTGCATGACCGCATTGATCACGAATTAAAAATAGCTTTCCAGTATTTAACACGTACGTGCAATGTTCATCGGGGCCAACACTCAGGTCCGTGCTGAAGAACTCGTACTGGCACTTGCAGCCCCCGGTAAGAACTGAAAAGTATTGTATTGTTATTTAAAGGCATATACATACATTTATGGTTGTTTGGACTAGTTCTTGGCTACAACTGCAAATTACATTATTTTGACAAACTTAAAATCATGTTTGTACTGTTTGTACATGGTAGACACTGTATCCCCACGATAATGTGAATCGAGTGTTTTAATTAGCGGTCTTCAACATGTATTTATTGTTCCTATTATAGTTATACAAAGGGTCGTAATTCGTCTACGCTTTCCTGCAATTCGATGTCCTAGAATTCCTTCACAAATCTGTTGATGCTTCAAATACAAGACCATTAGTCCGTCGCAGTAATTTATATAAAATATGACATTTATGATAACTACCAAGTATTGGGGAATAAGTACGACAACTTTTGGGTGTACAAATCAAACGTAAATAATCTCAGACAGAAATTTGGCTGGCCATTATCTAGGCCAACAGCTGTGATAGTATGCCTTTAAACTGTCGCTATTAAATATGTAGATGAATACATGTTATTCAAAAGGTTATGGACTTATAATAAAAATATGCCTTAAATGTTTCTATTGCATATTGATGCGTTATACGGTATTGGCACAATTAGTACGTTGGCTAATAACATTATGTAACGGCGAATTCAATTATCAATCTAAATTATATTAAATCCGGAATACTGAATAAGCAATACTGAATCAAACACTAGTTTGAATGAGATTTGCGGCATTCAACATTATTGAAGAAATATGATATTGATCAGATTTTACTCAGATACCGACAATGAATTGCATCTATGAATGTATTTTTTATCTATTCTTCTACGTTGTCTTTAGTGTGTGTATTCATTACGAATATAGTAATGTATATCCAGTAACAGTATGTACCATTTAGTCTCCACCCAGGTAGACATTTCATATCATTTAAATTCTCGTTTTTGTTTTCAAGTCTCTTCATGTTGTAGACTACCCATGCTCTCCTGACAACAGTCACACTACGAGGCTTTTCGCGTGTTCAGCATTATACGGAATTTGATTTGTCAGGAAAGCATGTAGACTACCTATCTGAATTCGTACATACCTACCAACCCTCGAGGAGTAAGAACGCATGAGATGCCTGCATTATTTAAGAAGAAGAAGTACATCGCTACCGGGGTGGAGTCTAGTAACTGGTTATTTGTATAATATAGTAGCCGATGCATAGTTGACTACTATGATATACTGATACATAGTAATACTATTTCTCCAAGTAAAAATACAAACAGCAACAAGAATAAGAACAACAACGTCAACAACAACAACAACACAGTGTATGTGTATTGTATAACATGCATTCACTCACCACACGGGTCTGAAGTTAAACCATCAAAATCATCTTTAATTGCTTTAGCTTCATTTGTAGCCAGAACGCAAAGTGCATCGTTGGCGTCCACAGCAGTCTCCAGACAGGTCAGATATTCCTTTATCTTCCTATGAAATTAAATATTAACCCTCGGAGACAAAATTGTCCATGCGACACGGCGCTATAAACAACTTAATTAGATGCAAACAAACATGAACTATACATTCATTATATATGTATTTGGTATGGTATTGTAATATCGAGTTACTTCTTCATACAGTTACACTTTATTACCTGTACATACTTATGCACAGAAGGTGGGTGTGCATATCTATAGGTCCATGCGTGTATCGCAGCATCACATAACTACAATACCTCTTTCAAATTCGTTATTGTCACTGACGCACGATGCATAGTGTGTGTGTAAGTAGCATTACAAGATGCCTACACACATGTAGGAACTATTTTAATAGTAGTTGTCACTCACGTGCAGGTTTTGCCGGCGTTATAGGTGTCTTTACAGTCAGTACATGTTGTTCCGTCAACACCACCTATCACCACTGAAATAAACAGAAAAGGAGAATTACGTCTTGGAGTTGCGTATTATTTCAGGTCAACACCACCTGTCAGCACAGAAATAAAACTATGGATACAGTATAATGTTGTATGATATTTTTACTAATTAGGCATGATCTTATCAATATTATATCTAAATCATTTACCGTATATAAGTTACAGTCTGAAATCAAGCAATATGTAAAATGTTTGAAATATTCAGTGAATTTCGATTCGTTCAGTCAATTTTTAAAAAGCTTGTAATGACAAATTGTAAATGACTCCCTTTACTTGTTAGATTGACTGACGTGAGTTTCATGAAGGACAATGAAGATGTGTGTACGTATTCACATATAATTTCACACATTCCTATATATTAACACAGAATTGTGTGAATACCTATGAAAATCTACGTATTAATATGTAAGCGCCTGTGAGCACCCTAGCTGGAAACTAGGCGCTATATAAATAGAATAGTATTATTATCTTATGTGTTTCTCTCCCATCAACTTCAAACTCACGCCTGTCAAATAAAGGCAGCCATTTATCCCTTTCAGGCATTTTAAGAATTGACTGAGTGAATGGAAATTCACAGAAGATATTACACATTGCCTGATGTTATACATTGACTGCAACATCAGTCTGTGCTATACGCTATCACACTACGTATGAACAATTGAAAATAGGAAAGGTGATAGAGCTCGAAAGAGCTCACCGTATTGGGAGACCCGACTTACATCGACGGAGACCTAGACTAATTGTTATGAATTCTCAAACTTCAAAGACCGGGAAATAGTCCGCAGAAGTGCTTTTGATTTACGTATAGTCCTTACAAAAGTTTAGAACATGCAATCATCGATTACCAATTGAGACGGGAAGATGATACCGAATTGATGTGGACAATCGAATTTGTAATTTATGTAATGCTACATTAGGAGACGAATATCATTGTTTTATTGTGTTGTCCTTCACTCCAAAATCTTAGAGAATTATATTTACCACCTTATTACTGTAAATACCCTTCTGTTGAAAAGTTTGTTAGCATTATATCAGCATTATATCAGATAAGTACTAGACTATCCTCATGTAATTAAATATTAGTAGATTCATTAAACATTGGATGCGTATGCTCCCTTCATATCTATGTATGTGCATAAAAAATACATAAATTAATGCATTCTCCATATATCACTGTATGTGATTATTATGAGAATAAACTCTGTTTTGTTCTGTTCTGAAAAGTGTGCCCCCTCCCCCCAACCACAACCCCCTTTTAGTTCAAGGGCAGGTAACTCGCAAAGAAGAAAAGATGGCGGCCCCCATAGTTTGCGGTCGTGCAAAATTGTTATCGTCAACACGGTTGCTAAAAACACATAGACGACATGTATCAGGGCTATATTATGTTTTGTAAGTGTGCAGTTATGGTAACTATTTAATACTACAAGCAATAGGTTGCATAACTAACGAATGGCAAATTAGGTAATGGCCAGAATTTTGTGATTGAGAGCTTTCGTCAGTAGACCGATCGAGTTTGTTTCCGAAAACAAACACATCGATTATTCTCTTTATATGAATATAAACTTCTTGAGAACACATTTTGATACTGGCCTGTGATGCAGAATGATATTTGAGTTATGAAAGTGTCTCGGAGTTACAAGTGAATATTGCGTCATTCTGTGACATTCATCAGTGTTTCGATTAGCTTGAGCTAGTCTAGTCTCGAACTAGTCTAGTATCAGTGGAGTTTATTTATGAACTAGATGTCAACTTCATTTGACATGCAGTCTTGTAAACACAATAATGGCCAAATTCATGGTTGCATTTTATTGCATCAAGTTACGAATCCACCTTGACTTCACTGTCTGCACACTTGGCCTACAAACAAGCTGATCATGAATGTTGTTTTAATTCCTAAGCCATGGCATCACCGTTAGTTTGCCCCTATTTCAGCAAGTTACTTTCACTCCCTGATATGGAACCCCCAGATATGAGCCAGATGTAATTACCCATTACCTCAGTGATGTCTTGGTGTTATGGCTGACTGTCAATACACATGATACAGATATGAAAGATCCATAATCATCAGCTAAATTTATTTGACCAACTGATAAATGTTAGACAAATTGTTTACATTAAGTGTATTCTATGTTAGCGATATTACTATTATAGTATTACATTAGCAATATTACTTTGACAATGCTCAGTTGCTATACCTGTATGCACTGATGCGCAGTTAGGCTGTAACCATGGTGATGCAATAGTAGGTTACGTCCCTTGGCTAATTTCAACATGTTACATGTATAACTTCCGTTCTTCTATCTAGAAACCAAACTGATAGTCAGTATCCTCACGTCTATGCATTTTCCTAATTCATATATGTGAGTGAGTGAATATGGAGTTTAAACGTCGCTGCGGGAATCATTCACCCATTTGCGATGAAATTCGTATAGGAATTCAACTTCGATTACTTGACATTAACTTAATAGATGATTATGCTACGAAGGAAAAATACTGAAAACTTAAAATCATAAGCACAGACACGACAATGTCAACTTTACCTTGAACGTGTTGTTGTTCAACTAAAACTAAAAAAGTGTTGTTGTTGATGATAATCATGATCACCTTGTTAGGTCATGGCGTATCAATATCAAATGTAATAGCCAGTATCATGAGTATGTTTACATAAATAGAACGTTAGAACATGTTTATGAAGTCAGGACTGTCCGCCTGTCTGGGACAGGTACAATTCACAGTCGGACAGGTGAATTAACCTACAGTTACGGGGGGCCGGCATCAATTTCGCAGAAGTTACATTTCTGACGCGATATTGGTAGAGTACACCGTCTATAGAGTGGCACTACAGTTATCATCCTTGGTCTGTCAGTACCAGCCGATGCTCGCAGGTTTACTGCAACATTCAGTGGTACAGATGTTGCGGGTTTCCTCCTGCCCTAAACTGACAAGTCGTGATGTTGCTGTTAGTGAAAGATTCTAGAAAGCAACTATAAACCCCATTACAAAAAACAACAACCTACAGTTACATGCCCGAAAGGGCACAGGTGCATCAAAAAGTTAATGTCGAGCCCTGGAAGTCCGAAAATAAACAAAAGTCATCAGTAGCCATGGTCGACTGCCATAGATCATGGTTGCCTCATCACTTACGTCGGCTAAGAGAAAAACATTTACGATAAACAGTCAATTAAATTTGATCATTTGTCTTATTTATCACTGCATATAACAACTTCAAATACAAAGGAAATGATTCAAAATCGACATAAATTTTTTTTTTCTGCTTGATGAAAATTGCGTTGAAAATGGAGGATCAGAGGTCTAAATCTGCACACACATCAGCAGCCCTACAAGATGGAGCCTAACTGCATTGGTGTATTTTGTGAAAAACAGCATTTTGAGCAGAACAAATGTTTTGAGAAAAAATATTTCCTTTACTAGCAATCTTTTAAAAACATCTCACATGTCTCCTAATGCATTGTAATGTGCAATTAGTTATCTTGGGGAATTACTAATACCATCTGTGAATATTGCAAAACAAATGTCCAGATTATTGATCACTAATTACTGAATGGAATTGACAAACAATTGTAAACTTTTATTCATTATTTGGTTTAGGCTTGTTAAAAGTATTATTTAACAGTTTTCCTTGATCAGATTCTAGGATAACATTTTTAGATTGAAAAGCCAATCCAATATAGTTTGTAGTAATACCGACACATGAAATAGTTTTTATAACATACGATCAGCTGGTAATCGGTGACATTGTTTCATGGAATAATGTATGTCTTTTGAACTTATCTTACAAAAAATCTCTGTGCCCTTCTTCCGACCTAATTACTAAATACTAACAATGGTTGTCATGGCAATTTCATTCTTACAAACATTTATTACTCAACATACTTAATTAAGGACAAGTATCCTGTTTGAACATGTTTGTTTAACGTACGCTATTTTAACAATAAATAATTTCTAAACATATACAGTATATATCATTGTATATAGACTCCATGTATTCTTGAATCATTTGGAGAACAATGGCACCAGATTACTTTAGTCAAGCTCTGAAATTTGGTTGAATGCTTCCTGACCAAATATCAGCTGGCCCTTAATTTATTGTGTTGAGTATGCCTCTATAAATTGTGCGATGTGGATTAATTTGGATCAACTGTTGCAATGAAGGCTCCCGGAGCTGCCGCCCGACACGCCCGAGACCAATCCAATTCTGCGAGTGCAGGACATGCCCAAGTTCTCCGCCCTGTCGCCCGAACAATGCATGACTGGCTGTGCCAAGCTGTCTGTCATCTATGAAACCAGATTCGGGAACCACGTGGACTATTTACAGGGCAAGTCAAAATTATTTCTTACTATGACGCTTACACAATTTGGCGACTGCTGATAGCCTTAAACTTTGTCACGTGACAAAAGTTTACACAAAATATTTTACAACTTCCGTGTATAATTTTGCCGAAACTACTTTCATTGGAATGTCGGCATTGCTATGTTACGTCACGGGTGTCGTCGACATCAATGTTATGTGACGTCAGAGTGGAATAGGTTGCATCAAATGATCAATGGATCACTTTTAATTTATGCTAGTTTTCATTTACTACAGGTTTTCACGACTAGATCCAGTTTATTGCCATATAATTGTGTGTACGTGTACACATGGTACATCCTCTATGATAACAAACTGAAACCAAAGTGATACCAGCTTCCAGTCGCCGCCAGTATCGGAACAATAAGTCATATTTTGTTAAGATATTAGAATCCAATGTCTAATTTGAAATAGTCTTATTGTTTTTGCACATTTGTAAACAAACGCCATAAGCCAGCTATGAGTTTTGAATATGTCGCATATGACGCATATCAAAGTTGAAAGCACATGCACAATAACTGTGAGAGGTGCTGCATTGCTACTAGTGCATTGCACGTTTGTTATAATCACCGAAAAATATTCTTTCTTTTTTTTCGTGAAAGATCCCACTTTGATTGATTGAACTGCATCTACAGTGCCCCCTTGATATAACACAGTTCGATGCACAGCTGATTCGGATATAAGGCGGGGTCAGACGTGGATCCCATTTTTTTCTGTTGTTTCCCTGTACTATCGTATAAGGCGGGTACTATAACGCGGGGGGTATGTCTTGGACTCCAACTTCAGCATTATATCGAGGGGACACTACTTGAACATTTTATCTAACAAATATATGAAATGTTGAATGAATATTATTGAGATAGATGTTCATTACAGACCCTGCCATTGAGAAGACATTTGATAGAGTGTTCAACCCAATGGAAGAGGCTTCCGTTCCACTCAACTACGCATGGAGAACCGCAAAAAACCTGGATTTCGTCCGGCGAGACAAGGGATACAGGGAGGCATTCTCCAGGGCAAGTAATTGGAACAGCATGTAGCACAGTGGTAGTGCGTCGGAGCACAAGCTTCCTGTTTTAATCCTGGGTCTGGGTGTCGTTTCTTGAAGCTCTTGTATCCATGGAGACCTTAGCACTGTTGCAGCGATGGAAACTTACCGATAAAACTTACTATCCAGAATAGTGATACAAATAACAAATGATTACAAAAAACATGGATTTCTACTATAAGGCCCTTAGGATACCTTTAGCATTGGGAGAAATAGCCCGGGCTAGTGTTAATTTCCATCCGTGCTGTTGTAAGGACACAAACACCATGTATTAGAGATCACTAGGTCTGCTTACATGGTCTCGTAGTAGATACAGGAGCTTCGAGAAATGATACCCTGGCTGGTATTTAACATTCTTGAAACACCAATTTAATTATAATTGGATACAAAAGTTTCTCTCCCAAGATATATGGACATACACTCATCAACAATCTAACATAATCATGATGATCCTATATTGAGTCATGTCACGACTCGCAACCTTTGACCTTAACCAATCACAGGCTCACTTCCACTGTCTCGGTTTGTAGATAGGTAACTCGTATGTGCGGTTCAACATGTTTATCGGTGTACAGAGCTTTTACATTTGGAACTTGCTGGACCATGCTGGTCGACCCTTTTCACTATTAAGTGTGATTAATATATTGGAAATAACCGAGCATTGCCGACAACTACGAACAGATGATGCCTTGTTGTTTGGTGATAACTTACATCTAGGAATCCATGAGGTTATTATAAAATTATGGGAACATAGTAACTCGTTTTCTCTCCAGTGTCGAAATGGTCACCACATACCAAAGTCATGTGCAAACCTCATGGATTCCTAAAACAGTAGCAGCATGAAGAAGTGAAAATGTCTTGGTGTATGGCTACAAAAAGACTGTCGATTCATTTTCGTTTTCATTTTCTGTAATTTAGATTCACCCCCAGATAGAGCGGGCAAAGGGTGTTCGCTGGTCCAGTGAGGTTCTCTTCTATGCAGTGAAGGTATGTATTCAGTAGAGCGGAAAATTGGCCTAATTTTTGCATTGTGATATATAGAGAATCTCCACCGAGTGTCTTTTGATACCAATGTTATCCTACGAGTTGATAAAAGTATCCAAAATTCGAGGCTTTGCCGAGGATTTTGGTTACTTTTATCA
>JAUTBQ010181118.1:0-10991 GCA_032361185.1 Lepetodrilus ovalis
TGAGAGAGAGAGAGAGAGTGAGAGAGAGAGAGAGAGAGAGAGAGAGAGAGAGGGGAGAGAGAGTGAGAGAGAGATAGAGAGACAGGGAGACAGATAGAGAGAGAGGGAGGGAGGAAGGAAGGGGTAGATTTGGGGCAGGGGCGGGTAGTATAACTTATTCTATTCAATTTAGACGGTAATTTTATAGCGAGAAACGCAGTGGCAGTGGTTATAATATTGATCATACTGACACTGTCGTTCTTAGTCGTATTATGAGAGCGATCGCAAGGGTAAATTGCCAAATATTTCTTAGCAAACACGAGAAACATTAGCAAATATATATCAGCTTTATTCTGGACCATATATCTCTTATAATCAATCATAACCCCCTTACATGGCTATACTCAATGCTAGAATATTAAAATAATTGGTTTCAACTATTTCTTTTATTATTTTTTATTATTAAATCTTTAAAAATTAGTTTCTATTTTTTTTAAATAACATTTTGTTTTAGCCGAACGCCTGTGCTATTTGTTATGTTAATGTAATGTTGTATTCAACATACCGGTAACATCAACATTTCCTTGTGCATTCTATGTCTGTTGTATCATTAACATTCACGTTTATGGGTGTATAATTCACGGTGCCAGATTGTTACTTTTATAACTTTCAGGACCGAGGTGTAGTAAGTAGTATAAGCGACTCCTTTATACTGGTGGAAGGGCCTCGTACTCACACCTTACCATTAGAACTATTTCCCTACCGACACAACTTGCTTTCAGTTGTACGATCATTTAGCAGGGAAATACTTCAATTGGTAATACATGGGCAATAATTGAAATAAAATGGTGGCCTTAAAATATTTATAAAAATAATTTACTTTATTATTCAACATGTTTCTATGCATGAAATAATAAATTATAATTTTGTAGCGATATTTTACATTTCTACATATCTTTGTTAATGTTCAACTTGTGCCATCTAAAATGTATGTAATTTAACATCTAAATCTCAAAGCCTGCCAAGTTATGAAATTATTGCCCAAATTGCTGTTCATTAACTTATCCTTATCCTAGGCATCCTTTATGTTTAACATGTTTCACAGAAATAATAGAAATACTAGATTTATAGGAGGAATAAATACTACCTATACAGAAATGTGTGTATAGCTAAGTTCGAACCAACTTTATGTTTTATTTTCCATAACAAAGATACACAGACGCTTGGTGATAAATAGTGTAATAAGAATGATTTAAAAAAGTAATAACTAATAAATATGAAAAATACTAGTGTTATTTTGATCATTGTATAAGTTTGTACAATTTACATCTACTATTATATCTCTGATCGTCTGGGTAGACAACTAATATTATAATAATAATGCTAGACATTACACTTATTTCAGATAAGATCGTTATGGTCTCGTAGTAGTTACAAGAGAGCTTCGACCAAAGAGACCCAAATATTAACACTAACTATTGCTAATGAAATAACGTGTGCTTCCTTCATATGTTGTATTGATTACTTGTTTCCTAACCTCTATGTTTACTTACTCACTGACATTTCGTCTGTCAAGTTGAAAGTGCTGTCTGCACTTTATGTGCGCACCTGTAACATAAGGGCAATTAGCTGTGTCGGCAGAATAATCAGCTGTGTCGGCAGAATAATCAGCTATCTCGGCAGAATAATCGGCACTGTCGGCAGAATACTAGTAATTAGAAGTGTCGATAGAATAATCTGTTATTAAGGATTATAGAACATTTCTATTGAATAGATATCTCAACATGTGTACATGATAGGTATCCTTTTTTCTTTTCTTTTTGGAATTCTCAGTGAGTAAATATGTGTAATATGTGTAAGTTTATCAACACGTGCATGTGTTATAAAGGAATGTCCTGGAATTACTCCTGGTGGAAGTCTGTCAGGGTCCTTCATGGATCTCGGGTTGCGGACATCAATAAAGTGCAATTTTCTGCGAACTGTTAGGAAATTGATTTCTATTTCAATGTGTTATGATAGGCTTAATAATCACTGTATATTTGATGACTAGTGAGTCTATGACTGACTATACATGTCTATGGTAACTGTACACCCTGTTTCGTCCCTCGTCTCCTGGTGGTAGACATGTCTTTGCCAATGTGTCTATGTAGATTACTGGTTTACAGCAACATTCACTTTGAAAACAGTCGTTTTAAGTCGATGTATAAATGGACAGTTAACACAACAATGATAGTGATGGATAGGTAACACACAAAGAAAAATTACACGTATATACAGGTATGACAATAATATAAAAAGTAATTGACAACTATTATGACCAATTACTGAGGCCAATCTATACAGGGAATATATATATATATATATTGAAATGACCGTTAATATAGCCTAGGTGACGTTAACCGGATGATTATGACTAGCTGGTAATACTCGTGCTGTAAACCAGTTTCTATGTCATGTGAAAATGCAGTGGTTCATTTACGATAATCAGTGCAACTTGAAAATACTTGAACCAATTGTGTTTACTTCTTTTCCCTCGATTCCTTGATTTCAAGTTGCACAGATTCATAAACTAATAGTTTGAAAACTACTGTGACCTCGTAATGATGAACTGAAGTTGTGTGGTCTAGTTTTGTCTGTGTCCATATGACAGATATTTTCGAATACCTATATTAATAAAAAGTATTATACTAGTATTTATTAGAATAGATTTCTCGTAATTTTGAAGAAACAGTAATTGTAAATGTATGAAAATGAACATATTTAAAAAGGAGTTATCTAACTTGATGTCTTTATTTGACCATTTATTTTTGCGCTATCTTGGTTTTCATTTATGGTTTGACTTGAAAAATAAATACATCGATAATAATGGATGTATCGTTTCAAATATAACACAGAACTTGTTCGACCATCACCACGAGATAAATTGTTCTTGGTATACAACCCGATTAATTTGATTTTTCTAAGCCGTTGTAGTTTATGCACTATTAACCTATTATGTATTTCCCAGTTTTCAAGTACTGTAAAAATAAGCGTAACTATCACTGAATTCCATGTCGTGACTTTAAACCCCAGGTAACGGTATCGTTAAAGGCGCCAGTCCTAATACTCGTGATTGTCTGATTGACTCCCTGGGATCGCCAGCTAATTCTGGTTCTCCCCGTCTACAGTTGGAGCCACTTAATGCGGACGACATGCAGAAGTCCAAGGAGCAGTTGGAGGAGGAGAAGCAAGCCATCCTGGCGCAGAGGATCACTCCTTTGTCCATCGAGGGCATGGCCAGCGACAAGCTGCTGGGGAAGGCCAAGGACTTGGTGGATGCCATCCGTCGGCTAGAAGGAGACCGCTATGACTTGGAGCAGCGATACAAGAGACAGCAGTACGACGTGAGTATGGACTGGCATCGAGTGGTTGGAGTGGGGTGTGGAGTGGGTGGGGTGTGTAGTGGGTGGGGCGTGGAGTGGTTGATGGGGCGTGGAGTGGGTGAGGTGTGGAATGGTTGGGGTGTGAAGTTGGTGGGTCCTGAAGTGAGTGAGGTGTGGAGTGGGTGGGGCTTGGAGTCGAGTGAGTGGGGCATTGAGTGGAGTGGGTGGGATGCCAGGGTTGGCGTATATCAGGTGGGGTAAACAGTATGTCATATAAAGTACTCGTCCAATCCATCAATAAACAGTCACTCCTCACAGACACTGATTTCGTGGAAGTAAAGGCTGGATACTTCACACATGGTACACTGAGAAGCGATCACGCCTGTTAGACACAGCTATATATGTACACAGTGTCCTACGAGGTCCATATACTGAAGGACGGAATATAACCAATACCTTAATCAAACCACTGAAGAATATACCGATATTAATACTTTTATATATATATATATATATATATTTTTTTTAAATACTTCGCTTACATATTACAGATGATCGAGTTGGCAGAGAGAGCCAGGCAGATGAACAAAGGGTAAATATAGATATTAATATAATAACGTTATTGTTAATGGTACCATTGCTGACACGATTCGACGAGGTCTATGTTGTAGAATACACATTTAGTGGTGCATGCTCTAACAGAACAATACAGAACAGCACAGAACAGAACAGAACAGAACATGACTTATATTCTAAAATATTACACAAGATAATATAGAGAACATACAACATTACATTATATATAACATACATAAGCCATGCTTGGTATTTTCTATTAAAACTTAACAGACCATAATTACATTGAATAATAGTTGGAATATTGGAATATTTACAAAAATAGTCAGGAAGGGTAGAACTTCTATGTGCATTTAATGATGAACAGAACAATACAAATTGTAATTCCTCGCAAACTGCATTGTAGCAAAAGGTACACATTCATGTTTTCTCTATCAATATTATTCCATCGTCCCGTTTTAATTGGTAGTCGATGGTTAGAAGTTCTTAGTTTGGTTTATCTAACAGCGAAAACGCATTACGCACTCCGTTTGAGTATAAACGCAAACACATTTAAGTGTTAGCGCTGTTGGTAGAATATGATATAATGATGGTGACTGATGATAATGACGACGATAATGATGACTGATGATAATGATTATACTGGATTGTTTTCTCAGAAAAGGCAAGCGAGGATTGGCATCAGCCCAGGTTGATGAATCGTGAGTGTCATACTCTTTCAGTGTTCCTTTCAAATACATATCGGCATTATCTACTAGTATAAATAATATGTATGCATAACTATGCATGGGTGTATACATATTGGAAATAAATGTGAACATAGTAATACAGTAGTAAATTATTATAATCTGAATAAGAGTTTAAATAATGTTTAGATTAGTTTTGAGAAGGGATTACTATTTTATATTCTTAACAAAAATTCATTATGAATTAATTTATTTTGCAGCTTTGATCGCCTTGCTGACAAATTCTCCAGTGCCCCGGTAAGTTCCAGTAGATTTATGTACAGTCATACCCCGTTATAACGGTCTCCGTCGTACCGGTTTCTCCGCTTATTGGTCAACTTTTAATCATTACTGATTTCCTACTACATTCTTTAACTCAATGAACGATTGATCCGACGATTTGGTTGTTTCGCATATCGGTCAGATTTTAACAAAATACGGAACTATCCGGTATAACGGGGTCTGACTGTATATTAAAATACATTACTCCGATGATTTACATATAATTAATTATATGGTAACTGTTTCACTAACATGTAATAGTTAAGACATATACCTTGGAAATGTGTTATCAATACTGCGCTTAATGATTAGCTTTGTGAACGAAATGCATCCTTTTGTAATGTTTCATCTAGCGCACTAACGTCTAGAACATTAAACTAATTTTCCATTTTCCAATATCCAGCCCAAAATCCAACTGTGCAGTAAATACGAGCGCCACACTGACCACAGAACATACACAGAGCGAGCAAAGCTATTCCAAGAGTTGGACGTGGAGGAAGCAGCACCCGAGGGCGGCCAGCCCAAGAAAGCCGAGGGTGGGGAGGGTGGGGAGGAGGTGGAAGCCGAGTAGGTCCCACCCCCCACTCCTTCCAGCCCGTGGGTCTAGAGCGCTGGTATGTGATGGCTGCGTCAAACTATTTAATTGAGGAACGATGTATATAGTGTAACCCACAATCATTAGGATGAATCTGCGGAGAGTAATTAATAATGTGCCACAGGTTTACTATATCTACAAGTGTTGCAGGTTTATCATGTCTGAATATCGATACAAAACGTATTCGCAAAATAATCTTGCAATGGGGTATCTATATTCAAGCATTAACGGATTAGAGTACATTATTATTATTACACAGACAAAAACTGAGAGAACATCATCAGAATTGCATTCAGAAGATGCATTCCCTTTTCATGAATGTTTTTACCTCAATACGAACAATAAAAAGAGCAAGCTTAACTAAAGTTATTACCATAACAAATGTAACGCTATTAGAGAGAACTGCGACATAAACTAGTATTTATTACTTCAAAATTACTCTAATTCTCCATTTATTACATTGAACTGTCGTCCATATATTATCAGTAGACGTGGTACATTCACGTGACACTATGTAAGTAATGGTGTGTGTTCTGTTGTCTAGGATGTCGTGTACACAGATAGCAGCAGGTCTTGCTTCACTGTTCTGTCCAAGCAAGGATTCCAGCCATGTCTCTGTGACGCTGGGACGTCTTCGTCTGAGTCTGGAGAGAGGACCCTTCTGTGTCTTGTGTATCAGACATTCACCCTAGACTTTGTACAGAGCTGCAATCCAGTGCTTCTTTTTCGTAATTCATATCACGTGCAATACTGGACTCCTTTGACTAAAAGCCAACAATGGATGGATTCTTGATAAAATAACTCTTTAAAAGAAATATACTACAATGTCTGCCCAATTCGAAACCAAGATGATGGTCGTTTGACCCTTAGTTTAAAACTGTGCACTGTGAACATTAGGCATTTAGATATCACACTAAGGGTTCATATCAATATGTACATTGGAATTTTGTTGATACTTTGTGTATTTATTATTGTTTCTGTGTGATTTCCTTAAACCAGTGAGAGTAGGTCGGTCTCTGGGTCGTAACCTTTCGCGTCATGTCCATCTGACGCCTGATCAGTAATATGGAACTTCCGGTCTGTAATATATGGAACATCCGGTCTGTAATGTAAAGAAGCAGGCAGGTCTCCAGATCTGAGTTATTCTCGCTGGCCAGTTAAGACCCAGAGACCATTCCAGCTCAGAATATGGAGATTGAAATCCATCATTAACTTAACTCTTCGAGTGAAGACCTCATAGACGCCCCTAACGCTGAAAAGACTACGTTGAATAAAACGTGAATTGTCGATTTGGCATATATGATTGGCGTCGTTGTCATTTATTGTGTACTACTAGCAACCTTCGGTGAAGGAGAATAGGCTATGTGCGAATATGAACACTTACATCTGGGTCCGAAGTTACGAAACGGTTTTTTTTTAAGAAAGACTTTATACTCAACCCAAATTATTGTTCGTAAATCACAATGCAAAATTTCAGATGATGCACAGTTAGCTTAATCGCAATCTCTTATAACATTAATTTATCGGGAGTTACAATTACTGTAATACCAGTATATACATACCCGTATATACGGCTCTAAGCATACATTCTACATTAATTCGTTCTTGCATTTTGGTATTGTTAAGAAATAGTAAATTTAAATATTTCACCTGCACAAAATATGCATTGCAAGGCTGCGTGTCATGAAATGGTCGTACTGTAGTTCCTACATCCGGGGATACGCCATTCTTTTACTATAATAGGAAGTGACAGACACCTATGTTCGCCCGGACTACAGTGCCACCCATTCGTGAAACGCAGGCTTGATTAATTCAGACCTTACC
Organism: Lepetodrilus ovalis; assembly: GCA_032361185.1. Classification (NCBI taxonomy): domain Eukaryota; kingdom Metazoa; phylum Mollusca; class Gastropoda; order Lepetellida; family Lepetodrilidae; genus Lepetodrilus; species Lepetodrilus ovalis. Next base: position 7,344 of record JAUTBQ010181118.1, read on the forward strand.
ACACCTACAACGTTAAGTCTATACTGTACGTAGCATAGCAAACTATTATACATATATATAAGGTTATCTTTAGAGTTATACTGTTTTGTACATGTAGATTTATGTGTATCTCAATACGTTGTCACAGTATTGCTACAAGGGATGTGTTACTTTGCAATCGAAAGAGGCAAAGTTTCCTGCAGGAAACGATAGTCTGGGGAACATGGTCCTAGGGTCAGCTGACACATTACGTCATTTCTTTAACGGTATGTTTGTATTCTAAATGTTGTATGAGCCATCCTCCTATACCACCAGCCTCCGCTACAAGACAACGACATTACAACATCTAAACAAGGTTGTGAACGAATACAATGCGAGTTTATTGAAACTATCATAAACAAATACAGTAAAAGATAAAGAAAATAATAGGACATTATATTTAAAGCATCATTGACATATGACAGTAAGCGCCAAATATTATGTAAGAAAAAACATGGGCAATAGAATATAATAGAACATAGAAAATAGAACAACTATCCATTGCCGCAATAGCATTGGACAACACAAAATCATTACTTCAACTTTATTCAAGGATATGACATTATTGGCAATGTGGATTACAGCCGTCAGCAGCTTTCCCGTTACCACTAGTAAACTACACAACACAGTGAGCAATACGACGAATCTGTAGTGAACTACACAACACAGAGTGAGCAATACGACGAGTATGTAGTAAACTACACAACACAGAGTGAGCAATACGAATCTGTAGTAAACTACACAACACAGAGTGAGCAATACGACTAGTCTGTAGTAAACTACACAACACAGAGTGAGCAATATGACGAGTATGTAGTAAACTACATAACGCAGAGTTGACGGGAAGCATGTCTTGCACTAGGAACTGTTTAAAGGTCCGGCTTGCACAAAAATATGGTTATCTGAAAATAAGTAAGAATTATGTTGCTGAACAATATGCTGGAAATAACAATACATTACTACCCAAGGCAGTAAAGTAAACAAATGTAATACAAATAAAGTACACATACAATTAATAATCAAGAAAAGTCACCAAAAGTGAATCGTAGACATTTGTAATGTGTACCTTTGTAATTAGACATCGGCGAGCTAATAATATGAATTCATGAAATGGCACTGGGCATACATTTCAAATAAGAGTTGGTATTTTCTAACGTTATTTCTACTACGTTCTCAACATTTGACTGGGATATCCGGTCATAATATCCGAGTGTCATTTCTGCTTTGTTCCAATACACACTCGGCCCTATTTCCGTCTTAAACACGAGTGGTATTGAATGCAGAATGTGTTATCACCTTTTAGAAAGGACTGTCTCCTAGTGTCAAATACATAATTGAATTAGTTTGCATAGAATAGAAATTGTCAGAAAAAAACATCTCGCCAGAAATGGCATATTATTTTTCTTAAATTTGAAAATAGCGGCAATTTGATTGATAGGGAAATTTCATGAACACGAATACCGTGCACCTATGGGAGGAAAGACAGGAAGAGGTATCTTGCAATGTACTGTCCCATTAGTACTCTTCTGATTTTAGAAGTTCTTCCAGTTATGGAGTGGAAGACTAGCGTTAAATCACAGGCTCGGAATAAGAGAGTTCTCGTTTCAGAAGTATCTTCCGTCTTGAGAAGAGTCCCATGCCACCAGCCTCAGGACAGAGCTAATAGACCGGGGTCCTCGTTACGAAACAGCGTCACTCCAAGCTAACCTCAACTCCAATGGTGTCCAATGTGCGAGGCAATGGTTACTATTAGAGATACGGTTACCTTAGTTACGCTGTTTCGTCCAGGATGACTCTGATGAGTGAATGGTACTTACATTATCCACCACACCACGGAAGTTGGCGAAGCTAGTACCTCTCCCGATCTGGATGGCGCAAGGTGAACGCTGGATGCCACCTGTAGGGACACAGACAGTTGAACACTTCTTAAAAACAATATCAGAGGTAGGGTAGGGAAGAGAAAAAGAGAGAGAGAGATGGAGAGTATGAGAGTGTGTTTGTGTGTACGCGCGTGCATGTTTGTGTTTCGGTTTTTAACACATCCACGAGTTTATTCCTCTCACCACTGAAAGTTGTTTGCTTCATCGCGGTGCCAATCTGTCCACTTAAGATTCCCTGGTTAAGTTTGAAGATCGCCTCGTGCCAGCCGTTCCCCTGAAACAGTACAGCATGCACGTTATAGGTACTGGACTACAGCGGAATCATGTCACTATCATTTCTTACTTTCACGTTTGTAATACACATCAACAGCTGATTGATTCAAGATAATGGTTTCCAGACTTAAGAACATGCCTATTATCTGATTATGGAATAGTTTAGACTTAAAGAAAACATAGTCTGACTCTATGTCAATTAGAATATCCTATTATTGTGAGTTTTTATGTCTATGCGTGAAAAAGTAAGACTTCTTAATTACATGCTAATGAAGAACATGCACACATTATACATACCGAGCACGCTACTGACACGTTGGAAGTTTCACCAGACGTAGAGCGGGCACTGAAATGTGTGGACATTGGACCCCTGGCAATGGAGATCGAACCTTCCTTTCCACAATTGGCATTCGAGAGCAACGCTTGTTTCCTGGTTGCAACACCTTCCCCTTTGTATCTCAGATTGATAAACACGTAGTTGTCAAGTTCAGCATTTGTGAAGCGTGGTATGCGAAGTCCACTGTTGCCGTCAAAATATGCGACGCCATTTTGTATTGTGACGCCATTGTTTTCAATGCTCAGTCCGTTGCTGGATTTGTCGGTGACATCATCCGTGAATGGCAGATATACCTCCGCTTTACAGACTGTAATATGGAAAGACACTTCACTGTTTCAGATTTACTTAACTAATACGTTACATTACTTCATGTCGAACTATGTACTGGTTTTATATAGGCCTACCTTTTAAGGGTCTAATAATGACCAACAATGTTAACGGATCTTAATGACGAACAATGCAATATGATCGTATTGATAAACAATGTTTTAGGATCTTAAAGATCAACACTTGTTATAAAGCTTTATATACACGACGGTGAAATGATGTCACAATCATAATTTCTGTTATGATGGACGCTATCAGAAACATTTGAATTGCACAATTGTTCATCAACTGTTTGTAGTGAATGTCATAGAAGAGAGTTACACCACAACATTAGGATTGGATAGTTTGGGTGGTTTGATTTCATGTTTAACATAATATATTAATAAGTTGTATTATCCACCATGTTAACTGTTAGCTATACACGTGGTTGGCGCACAGACTTAATACAGAACATGATAAAGATGTACTCCTTACTGTCAGGTAGGCCTCCAAAGATATCGCACAGACAGGAAGTGACGTTGTAACTTGACCCAGGTGCACAGGACATTCTGACCCAGCCGTGACCTTCGACAAGCTGTTCAAACTTTGATCTGTCGCCTCCTACCGGTCGTTTGTCACAGGTTTCTGTGAATGAACATTTGATACGGTAAATTAATGTGGAGCATCAACATGGCGGATTATGATTACGTGGATTTGGTGAGCATGCACAGTTTGAAGCATTGTAACATTTTAACGTACAAAATCGGTGATGTTGAAAGCAAGTCTCGGAGGTTTATGTCTAATTATTACAAGACTAGTATTCGAAGACTCGAA
>JAUTBQ010181129.1:0-10987 GCA_032361185.1 Lepetodrilus ovalis
GTGAATGTACTTTGTAGTTGTAGCTAAGAACTAGTAAAACACGGCCATAAATATCTGTGATTGTATGCCTTTAATACAGACAGCCTACAAATAACCCCTTAATACAGCCTACAAATAAACCCTTGATACAGACAACCTACAAATAATCCCATAACACTGTCAAGCAAGAGTGGTATATTTTTTATTCATGAATGCAAAGAAATAATGTATTATTAGATTAGATCTAAATAGACTACTGCAAATAGAAAATAGAATGTCATAGACATGTTACATACAACTTGTATCTTAAGTCGGAGCTTTATCTGTTCGTCAAGTGACTTGCGCATATCTCTGCAATCCGTATGTCTTGAAAGTCGAAGCTATGAGGAAATAAGAGCAAAGCAAGTCTGGAACTGCTTACAGCAGCTAATAACTCCTCACGTATCTTCCTAGCCAATCTTAATGAGGCCTAATTTTAACACAACCGAGAAGTTTTAGTCTCGCTAAGAGCTTTTAAAACGCTCCAGTTGCGTAGTTGCGATGCTATCACAAAGACAAATACGACTTTCCTAATGACATATTGTCACCTTTATGCCAGTCGTGATAAGTCGAGGCAGGCAGTTGTTTTATCGGTATCATGATAAGAGTTGAGGATGGGAGACTTGATGCCTGATAACTGCCTAAATATGCTGAAGATGCTGGCAGAACGTTGTATGACAGATTGCTGAACTTTTCAAGATCTCAGATAGAGTAGGAAGCTGAATCACAGATCTGTTGCAGTTTGTTATCAGGAAAATATCATCTTGGATTGCAGCAGAATGGTAGTTTTTCACGCCCTACCAGTGGCTCACGTCTGTTGGGTACAAAACTAACTTCACGGCGCTTTTATTGCGCACGGGCCATAATTTTAATACCTCCTCTCGAGATCAAAAGGTAGTAGATCTATCGCCTTGCTGTGGCTTTTAGGAAAACAACCATGGAGAAAGGTTAACCCGAGATGTCTCGAGACTCGAAGAAGAAATGGAATTATTCTATGCCGTTTCGATGTTTTAACTAAGAGACTTCCCTAGACGTTTAACATGTTATCTCATGTTTATTTCTCCTCTGTTATGCCATAACATCATTATATCTTGTCGTATTTAGACCATTCATGAATGTCAGTAGTTATATTGTGATGCATTAATAGGTGTCAATACCAGAAATACCCCTTAGCTCATGGAAGGGCGTTTTCATGAATCTTATACTGGGATTACTGGGCCTAATAGACGTATTAAATTAATATAAGTATACATTCTTGTAATGATACTGCGTCTGCCATGTTTGACAATTGGATGAAAATGTATTGAAAATGCATTGACTGGAATGATGCTGTTCTATTCTGTATCCTACAGCAAGTTCACACCATCATGTAAAACGTGCTTTAACGGCAGCCTATCCATGTTACGGGTAATACAGTAACAAATCCGGGTCCTCAGTCTGCACTACTTCACCAATATCACAGAGGATAACCCAAATGAATATAATCCATCACGAAAATACCGTTAACGGCGTCGTCACAGCAGTCGAAATTAAGGAGCATGTAAAATGGAAAGAATTGACAAATTTGAAGAATAAATAGCTAAATTGGAAATAGGCAGATCTCTAATACTAGCGCGCAATGATACAGAAGTGACATGTTTGTCCACGGGTGGGATGTCTGAAGGGAGATAACGCAGAATGATTCAGGTCAAGTTGAGACTAACGTAACATTTCAAATCATTCCAAATTGCGCTGGAATCATTGTCGTACAAAGTGGATTGCTTTGAAGAAAAGCACTTTGTATAGGTTTCAGATCAGGTTGTATATAATTGTATCGTGTTCTGACAGGTCGGCGCTAAAACACACTGGTCATTGGAATAACTGCTTCCACATGGTCTGCTACGACGAAGTCTTCGTTATTGGAGATTCATGGCCGTACAAACATTTTGATTCACTCTCGTGTCACGGCGTACATTCTATCATAGCCTAAATGTGCGTTTCTAAAAGTGTTATTACATTGGTGTAGTACTGAACATCGGTGTATTTTTGGTACAATCATCTTCGAAACACCGGCCATAATGCCTGCTTGTAATACCTAATCCTTATTTTTTTTATGACCCATCTTATTTCTCATATCATCAACAACCCGCAGTAGATCTATATACAGATATATACGTCTATTTTATTATTATTTTAGGAAATACAAATACATCAATGATCATGGAGCCACACAGTTAACTAGAAGAGTTCCTGCGACATATTCATTGGTTTTGTTAAATTGGTTGTTTCTGTGTGTGGCGCCAGACGGCGAAGGCATAGCGTAACGTAACCGTGAGAGTGGTCAGGACCCAGTCAACATGGCGCGATGCTGATGGATCGAAACTGACAATGTATTTTAACTGGAGAGGTTACAGGAGTCCCTAACCTGGATAGTCATTGAACGAAATAAACTTGTGAAGAGCGGCCGTTTCTGTAATAACTTCAAATCACAGGTTCACGAACCCCCAAAAAATGCAGTTCTAATTGAATCTGGCTGACTTTCCATGACATATCTGGAAGTGACGTCATAGAATCAATGCACTGCCATTTAGCATTGCTTGACAGCTGCCTGGCAGTCAGGTTTAATTCAATTACTTAATACCATTTCCGGGAACTTCTATATTCAGTTTGAATATTTCATAATAAAATGCATCACTCGTTCCACTGCCTGTTTCATATGAACATTTTGTTTATATAAATCTATATGAGCTGATCTTTTCGCCAGTGGCTATGCCCTGTTGACAAATAGTTATGAGCAAGTTTCATTAGACATGAAGTAAGCTCAGTAATCCCAATTACTTTAATTAAACAGAATATCGATGCGAACACTGTACAGCACTCAATAAGTCTGACCTGCGTTCAACCGTAGATTCATAATTTCAATACATATTTGGAGAGGTTTAAAATAATGAACTCACAAACTTCATTTCACGCTAAATATCAATATGGCGATTATAGTTATTTTATTTTATTTTTTAATGGCTATACTTATTCATGTTATCGTAGCGCCGCGTACGACATGAACTGATCTGATAATGACAGACCCCATTTACGTCGTCAGAGACAGTATCAAGGTAATATATAAGACGAAGACATGAATAGATTGCTTAAACATGATATGGACCCAGTACAGGTAGGATGGTGTGTATTACCGCTCCACTCAATGGCGTGTATATGTTAAGTTCATTTCCCGGGTCGGATTTCAAACCGATAGCGTCTTGGACCAATCCCTGGACTAAAGATGGACAAACAACCTTCAGCTAAGTGGTCTGAATCGTTTTATCATCGACATATTTATCAATGTTGTTCGATGTGGAAGCCGCACCGCCAGGATGTCACTAGGAGGTCGCCAGCATGTCTGCAGCCACGTATAGACACGCTTACTTAAGGGGGATTGTATCTCACATCTGGAGACATAACATCTTAATATCCAAATGCTAATATTAAAATATCAAACTGTGACTGACATGATGCCAATAAACGTTAATTATAAAATTAATTAAGAAATATCCTTAAATATCCATTAGTAGGCCTATATTGACTGGTCGCATTGTGCATGCGATCGTAATATTTTATACAGCTACTGGAAGGATTATAAACAGTTACTTGATAGGTTACAATCTATACTAAAACATAATACGAATAAGCAAAACGCAGACTAATACTCGTTTTACCGCCCCTAGGTAAGATACTTGAACCCCGCCTCTGGGAGGGCTTATTGACAAACATGCCCCTCCCACCATCACACACGTACGCGCGCGTAGACATTGTCTACGGGACAGTATAGTCCATAGTTGAAGACAAAGTCCAGTGTTTATTTTGTAAGTAATCAAACCGGATGGCGTATTTATGAATAATCACAGCTAAGCCGCGTTAGGATAAGCTCATGTGTATATAGATTGACTTACCTCGGCCAGCGTACTCCGAGAACAGTTCCTAAGTTAAACATAGGATACCATCATATACGTGTACGTAGGTTTGGTCCCTTAGATATATAATGCATATATTACTGGGTATTTCAACGTTCTGCTAATGGTCAAATCATGACAATAGCTATTTCCATGATGGATTAAATGTTGCTATCGTCCTAGAGTCGATGTCGAAATATCAGTTCGGCTATACCCACGACATTGAAATGAATATAGGCAGTCACTCCGTGAATAACACTTGTAGACACGTCGCAAATCCATATTATAATAAAAACACATTCCAAAATGTATTTTTAGATATGTCAAATAATTAATTAATTAGCGTTATAGAATCTTGACTGAAGCGCCATGCGCATCAATTCGTGTTATCTTTCCACCTAGAGTGAACCGTCATGATATGCTAGAATGATACCTTTGGACGAATACAAATCTCAAACCGTTCCGAGTTCTACGAAAAGTAACGTTAAAGTGCTCTACAACGCGACTTAAACTGCACGCATTGTGAAATAACTTTAAATATCTACACTGCATTAGGTTGACCTTGTTCTGATCTTGTGCTGACCTTGACCTGACCTCATGGTTCCTAGAAGTGTTGTATCTGAAGTGGCTCAGATATAAATTCAAAGTCCTGCTCTGTTATGATCATCAATTTCCTAGAAGACAGGCTCATCCTGGCTTCGACTGATGTAAACACTTCCAGCACTCGCCCCGTACACCCACATTGAATTGGTTATCTCAGAGATGAGTAGATCGCCCGATATGTCCTCATAGTGAGACCTGTCACTACACGCCTGCAAATCCTGCTGATTTCTGCTATATACAAGACCATATTGATTGCTGAGAGCAGGGAAGTTTCCGTGATAATATCACTTGTCAATTTTGACAGGTGAAATGCCGATATTAAAGTGTGGCTTTTATTACTATTTCTGAAGATCGACGGGGAATGTAGGTCAACTATACATAGTGAGATATACTAGCACTTACTCCTATATGTAGACCTACTACTTACAATCATTGTAACGACTAACCACACCACCATGTATCCTCAACAGCGCATAGATATTAGCAATCTAACATGTTTATGAAGCACGCAAACGTTCATCACTAGTCCATGATATGTTATCATCAGCTGCTTCAGTAGCTAGCATCATGAACCATGATTACCTCTAATATTGCCAATTGCTGATATGACCAGTCTCCTAACGAATGTTGACGTTTTCTAACGGTGTCCTTTTTCTTCCAGCGGTCAAGGTGACATGTCTGTGTGACACGGAGGAATGTCAGATGGAAGGGGAGACAACCTGCCTGACAGAACACTTATGCTACGTGGAGTACCTCCACAACGTTCTCACCAGAGGATGCATCAACTCGCGGACACCCATCAACTGTGACAACCGGAAACCCAGCAACCTCCCCAACACTCCCTGGCCCGTGATGTACTGCTGTAAGGATACCATGTGCAACAAGGATGTGTTCCCTACAGCGCCCTCGCAGACAGGTACGGTACTCTCACAGCGGACACTGCTGACAGGCTTGGCTTGTGTCGTTGGGAACATACATATACAGTAGTGGATACCTGCCGTAGTCTTACCTGGGTATCGTTTCTCGAGACCATAAGCACTCTCGTAGCGATCTCTAATGCATGGCGCTCGTGCACTTACGAGAGCGCTATGGGCTCTTAGTAGTGGATAAGAGAGCTTCGAGAAACGATACCCGGTACTATTACAAGTGAATCTGTTCACAACTTTAAGTGTGTGTGTGTGTGTGTGCGTGCGTGTGTGCGTGCGTGTGTGTGTGCGCGCGCGCGCGCGTTATGTGAGAGTGTGTGTGTGTGTGTGTGTGTGTCAGTGTGTGTGTGTGTGTGTGTGTGTGTGTGCGCGCGTGTGTGCGCGCGTGCGTGCGTGCCTGTGTGTGCGCGCGAGCGTGTGTTATGGATTATATATAACGTACTAATTGTTTGTAATATTGCATTTCAGACACAGATGGGGAAGCTGTAACTGAAAAGATAGAAGTTGATCCCAAGGACGCGCCATCTAAATGTTCCAACCCGGAGACGAATCCATTATATCGTACAAGTTCTGATGGAACCAAAATCATCAATCCTATATACATTGCCGTACCCGTAGCAGGCGTGTGCGTGTTGCTCGCGTTGATAATATTCGCGATGTACTTGCTCCGGCGACGCAATGACTACTACGAGGGATACCACTACCACGAGCACGTCCCTGCTCTCCAACAGAAACATTGCGACGGACGGAAAGCCGTCCTGACCACGTGCAGCACGTGCGGGAAAGTCAACCGGTGTACGGACAGTGAACGGTCATCTTCTGGGAGTGAAACCAAACTGTTCCTGCAAGTGTGAGATCTGCAAGAGTGAGAACTGTGTGTGTGAGAACTATATATGTGGGAACTCCGGGTGTGAGAACTACAAACGTGAGAACTATGTGAGAAACGTGTGAGATATGTGTGAGAACGACGAGAGATACAAATGATGCAGGATATCAGTGTAATTTATTCAATATTCTACGAACTGCTGGACAGTCGTGGCTTGTACATCTGTGACGTGTGATTGTGTGATGTATGAATGGGAAGGATTGTTCTATATAGTGCAAGTATGACATACTGTTGAAGTGCTACACAGTACTATGTACTGCCCCTATCTGTGGACTAGGTCGGCCATACAGGGGGAGGCCATCATTTCTCAGGACTGTTCAAGGATCACTACGAGAAGAGTAGACACACACCCTTAACTCCAGTATGGAACTTTGTCTTAGAAATAAGAAAATAAATCCGTCTTTTTGTACGAAAGTACTGTTGACCGGATCATGACCTTCAGGCAAATTTGGCAAGGGAGACAATCGATCAACCTACCAATGGTTTAAAACAAATACTATGAAAGTAATTACTTTGTGCCATGTGTGTATGTCGACTCGTCGTACTATCCACACTATTGGCTGTATTCCTTGTAATGTGACTCTTCTTGGTGTTATTGCCACGGCAACACTTGTCTTCAGACTAAGCTCGGCGAATGTTGTCTGCACCGCGCTTGTCTTATGTTCAACTTGTTGTACAGTACTTTGTCATTGTTTAAATTGTCGTTGTATATTTCATCGTTTCCGGATACCATGGCGACGAATACCTCCAATGATGACGATTACACTGCCAAATCATTCCAATGTCATTAAACTATCGCTACATGTCCGCCACATTGATACGTGCGTACTGTTTGATGTAGTAACATTGTTAATTATTTCCATTCTGGTTAATAAGCTTAGTTATGAAGCTTTCTGATAAAGCTGTTTGATAGGTTTGTACTACAATGTATCTGTGAAGATACTAGTAAAAATACCGTAGTGTGACATGATAATAAGATATAGTTTGTCAAGGGGAGCTATGATTGGTAAACATCTAACATTCTACTGGCCATTCCACATTCAAAGTTATTCACTGAGTGTGAAACATCCTGACATTAGTTCAGAACCCCGTTGCACGACGCTCTTGTAGGCTACAACAATTGTAACGTCAACGCTTTCTATTATGGCGGGAGCCCAGTTACAAATATTGTAGCGCTACAAGAGCGTCGTGCAACGGGCCCCTGGTATGTAGCCTTCGCGGGTCAATACCTTGGTCAATGTGAAGATCGCTCGATTGTAGAAGCAAAAATATGAGCCTTAAAAATTTATGCTTTTGGGTGTTCACTTAAACTTCTAGAAATATCGAATCACGATAACATCACGCCCAATAGCACTCTGTCATAGATCTAAACGTTACTTGTACAATATACATCATAGCTAATTGTTAGTAACGTGAGTGGGATACGCGCATCAGTGCTCTAAGAACTATGAACCATGCGCGATGTATAAAGAGAAGAAAAGCAATCCCACCGTCCTATGCTGGCTAATTTGTCTAGGCGCCAATTTTAATACATGGATCTCAGTATAGCTTCCACATAATGTTACAGCAGCCAATATACAGTGTCAGGTTACATAATTATCTGCTCATTAACCCTCTATGAGTGCGACACAGTCGTAGTTCTGTACAGTATACATGCACGACTACCAGGAGTAAGTGCAAGTTTCCCCGTCAATGTCTGGAATAGCATTGTCACACAGAGCAAGAAAAACGCACTGGTTTGGGTAATTCACGAATTTGTAAACTCTTGTATTCAAACATTTCGTCTGAGAATCAGTTCTGTAGTCGATGTTTTGATATGTCAGGAGCCAGCGTGGCACCAATGTCGACGTGTAAATCTCGACGTGTCTCGCCCTGACACAAATGCGCACACCACCTCGTGAGGAACACCCACTGTTACAGTGTCAGCTGTCATTTCACTGGCGTTAACTCGACGTACGCTTTGTATAATATGAGTCATGTATGTGTTGTATGCATAATTTAATGTCATAAATAAATGAAACTTTGTGTAATTACTGCGTTCCTTATTACTGGGCACTCCTCCTGGCAATGCTGACTAACATCGACCAGCATCAGCCTTGGAGGACGTCATCACTGCTTTGAAGATTGAGATGTAATAGTATATCTATGCTTACCATCATGGGTATTCTTTTACGAAGCTTTCTTATCCACTAAGAGACCATAGCGCTCTCTTTGTCGATAGCTAATGCAAAGCAAAGAGAGCGCTATGGTATCTTAGTGGATAAGAGAGCTTTGTGAAAGGCTACCAAGGCTTCATCTGTCTTCTTCGACGTGGCTGGTCTGTCTTAAAGCGTTACAACGAGTGGGGCTTATTCTCCAATCGCAAAACACCACCACAATATACTATCAAAAGAGTATGTATATACAATTGACGGCATACCATTGATACGGCATAACTATGGTAAGTATTCGATAAACGCTATTAGTAGTATCATGTGTATTGTGAGCATTACTTGGAGGTACATTCTGGTAGTCAGTATTCGTGTGTTGGTCTGGGTGAAGTACTGAGCTATGTAGTCCACTAATAACACGTACCAACACGCTCTGCAAGGAATTAATTTTACCAAACAGCTCTGTCTATAAATCCAGCTGGGAATGGACGTGTCATTTACTACTTCTGAAATGACCACCTAAAGTTGATTTACATTGATTGTACGACTCATATATGAATTGAATTGGCCCGGTTATCTCTGACTGCAAATACTAGTTCCGGGAGAAAATGTCTGCTACTGGAAAATCTAACTCCTGAATCTGAAACATTTAGTGTTTGCCCGCCATAACGGAATATCTATGGCGGGGTAACGACCCTCGGGACGGTTTTATCATAATTGAATTTGTCTTTATTGTCTCGTTCATCAAACATCATTGTTCCCATATATAGAGTAATATGGCGTCACCTGTATGTGTTGTCTATGAATTATGACGTCAGTGGCATCATGAATAATGCCATGTTTAAACTGTATTTATACACATCATGCCATTTCTGCCGTCAAAGGGGGATAATTGCGATAGAGATTGGAAATTTACGACACTTTCGAAGAACGGACAACCTTTTCCCGCCAACTACAACTCTTACAAAGATCAATTGCAGACGACAAATTGCTAATCAATAGTACGCGACAAATGTAATACAATCAACCAACCAGAGAGCATGGTTGGACGACGCTGGGGGGAGCTGGGCTATTGTTATGTCCTTATTACATTTGTAAAACATGTCTGCCTGCATGAGCGGAGCCGAGGAAGGCGCCATCCTTCAGAGGAGATGATATTTGCACAATCAAAAATGTCACACAAATTCATAAGTCCGAGGATGAAAGACGCCTTCAAACTCAATATCTGCAGTCGGCGTCAGTCGGGGTCTCTAGCGCCGCTTGTGGCGTGCTGCCTTTGGTATTAATCATTCGCTTATATAGAACTAGCCATCAATCTTCCATCTTGCCAATAGGTCTGAGAATCCTTAGCCAGAGAACAAACACAAAAGCCTGGAGTCGCGGTACCGCTGTGGTAGAGCATCTCTCCGCGATCTCTCGTCCGCCGCTCTTGTCCAATGATTGGACGTATTATCCGAGACATATTTTCCAGAGCCTAAGATTAGTTAACAGTCTCCGGGCCGGATTGGGACAACAAGAAAAGGATATCCTAGTCGGCTACGCTAATGTCTGGAGTTCCTATCCATAGCACTACCACAGCGTTAGTCTGTAGCGAGGGTTATTTACTGACGCGTTGATTGGCGTACCACTGTCAGGAGCGCGGACTGAGGTAGACTTCGTGGCAAACACTCAATCTGGGTGGCGTTTGGACGGGGCATACTCGCCGTAGTACACCAAGGACGTCACACAAAGCATTCTAAGAATCCCTGGAAGCTGACGACTAGACACATGTTTCACTAACCACACATTAAGCTGTACCAAGCCATCACTAAAATTAATACGAATTTAACGAACATTGTATTATTGATTGGCAATTGGTTTCTAGAGAAAGATGAACTGTATGTAAAATGTCTGTGAGTTTATGTACATGTACCAAGATACGACCGCAGAAGTACGGTGGGCCGATATACACATTGACGTAGGAGATTAATTAACTAATTTACTCCTAAGCAAGCATTGACAACGTACTTATCTGAGGGAACAGTAATAATACTGGCAGTTAAGAATACAGACATTGTACCATCTGGAAGTTGTTCTCGTTTAGTGTTAATATGGAATTGGCACAACGAAATGACATAAAATTCAGTAGTTGGTACGCTGTATTACTTTAATACATCTATACGTGCACCGTACATGTGCACAGACTTAGGACGTTGAGATAATGCCACACAAAATGTAATGGATACTGTGTATTGGGACATGGTATTGTACTACAAAGAAAGTATGTATGTGTTCGTGATATATAAAAATATCTCTGATATGTACCTTATTAAAGAAAATTAACCCAAATGCCATCTAAACGATTGGTCTTTATACTCTGGAAACACGATCGAAACCGAAAAATGATGTTCAATCCCAGCAAACGTTAAAGGCATACAATCACAGATTTTTATGAGTACGTACCACTATATTTGAGTAATAAATGTGAACTACATTCAT
>JAUTBQ010181140.1:0-24446 GCA_032361185.1 Lepetodrilus ovalis
TGACAGTTGGCGAACTTGCTTTATTTTTTAATAGGCCTGAAATTCTAAATACAGAAGTACAAGCCAATTTAGAAATTGTGAAAATGAAAAATTGGTCACGTTATAAATATTTTGATGAGTTGAATTTGACTTGGATTAAACCAAGCCCAAATATGCCAACTTTAGAAACAGCTTTGGTTTACCCTGGATTATGTTTATTGGAAGGGGCAAATATTTCAGAAGGACGTGGAACTTATCAACCTTTTTTAAAGTTTGGAAGTCCGTTTATAAATCCTTCAAGAGTTATTAAAGAACTTGAAACCATTGATGTTATTGGCTGTAAGTTAAAGACAATAAATTTTACTCCAATTGAAATTCCAGATATGTCCATGTATCCAAAATATAAAAACAAAAAGTGTAATGGAATTCAAATAGAAGTAACTAATAGAAAATTATTTAAGCCAATTGATTTTGCTGTGAAAATCATTTATGTATTTCATAAATTATACCCGAAAGAATTATCATTCAGAAAAAATCATTTTGATAGATTATGGGGAAATAAATCATTAAGAGAAATGATTGAAGAGGATAAAACTCCAAATGAAATTTTAAATAATTTTGAAGATGAATTGATTAAATTTAAATCTATAAGAAAACAATTTCTACTTTATTAAGAATAAGTAATAAAATATATAATTCTGGTTTCCAGTTATTTTTGAAGACCGGAATCTCTTTGCAAGAAATAGAATAAGACAAAATAAGCGAGAATAATATGAATTTTAATACGTTATTAATAACTCTTCTTTCTTTACTCATACTTACGAGTTGCGGTAAAAAAGAAGATGAAAAGAAAACTAAAAACTCCAAAAGTATTGCTATTGTTGATTCGTCAACTACTCAACCTATTATTGAAGAAATAACTGGGCCAAAATTACACTTAACATATAAATTAAAAAAAGGCAAAAGATTTACATATAAGCTAAAAACTATTGCCAACAACAAAGAAGTAGTTACACTTGATTCTATAATTACAAATAATGTAAAGCAGACAGCCACTTACAAAATAGGATTCAAAGTAAAAGGTTTCTCAAAAGAGAATGGGACGACTGAACTTGAAGCTATAATAAAATCTATCATTGCAGAAACCTCTATGAACGGACAATCGATGAAATATGATTCCAAATATATTTATAGTACAAGAGAAAGAGTTCAATTCGTTGACTATGAATCATTAAAAAAAGTACCATTTAGAGTTCATATCAATTCAATTGGGCAGGTTGTAAAAGTTGACAGAGTAAAAAAAATAATGAGAAATATTCTACAAATTCAGCATGTTCCCGATACACTATCTAAAGAAACAAAAGAACGATTTAGAATGAACATTGCCCAAGGTACATTGATGCCTTTAATACAGCAAGTATTTAAAGTACTTTCTGATGATGAAGTGGGAGTTGGTTCTATTTGGGAATTAAAACATTCTGTTCCACTTGCAATTTTTCAAGCAGAAAATATTGCAACATTTAAAATAGCAGATATAAATTTTAACGATAAAGATACATCTGTTAATATTGCTTCTTCATTGTCAATAAATGTAAGTGGAAATAACACAGTTAGTGAAAAAGGTGTTACTTATGTTTTTGGTCAACCTAAACTAAATGGAAAAGGTTCAGTTTTATTTAACTATTCAAAAGGTTTGGTTAAAAAATCAGAATCAAAAATAGATGTTGAAATGATAATGAGTATGCAAGGTAAGGACAAAGATGGGAAACAAATAAATAGTAGTAAAAAAGATTTTTCTACAAATATTAATATTGTTGAGTTATTATAAAAAAGATTGAAGATATTGATTAGTCAATGTCTTTAATTCTAGAATTAAATTTTAATAATACTACTGTAGTAAAATCATTTTTCTAGTTTTTACAAAACTATCCGTTTGTAATCTGTAAAAATATACGCCTGATGAATACTTAAAATTCTTTAGTTCTTTTTCATAATAACCTGCTTTAAGTTTTTCATCAATTAACCTAATAATTTGTTCGCCTAAAATATTATAGATTGTTAATGTTACATTACTTTCTTTAGGTAACTCAAATTTAATTTTTGTTGATGGGTTAAAAGGATTGGGATAGTTTTGCTCTAAACTATATTTTGTTGGAATAGTTTCACTTTCATTTTTGGATAGTACAATATCACTATAACAAAAAGTTAGTGTTAAACTATTAATATTTGAATCTGTAACTATAAAAGAATTCTGCCCACTATTAAAATTTTTATTAAAAACGTTTCCACCTAAAACATCTTTTATATTTAGTGTTACTCCTTTAGGTAAATTCCAATTTAGGACTAAACCATTTGAACTATCCCCAAGTTGATAATTTAGAATGTGTTCGTAACAATTTGCAGCAAAATATCTTATATCAGAATAACTAGTTATTAAAGTATCCGGTAATTGTATTCTTGCATCAAACACACTAGTTGGTGGTGCCGGAGGTAACTCTGCTTCATTCAGAATTGCATCTAAAGTATCTGTAGCTAATGAATCTAAACCAAATATTAGAGATATTCCATCACTAATTCCATCGGAAGCAATTATGTTAAAACTAACTAAAGGTTCTTTTGTTGTTTTATTTATTACTTTATCTAAACCGGAAGTATTTGTAAAGTCAATTTGTCCTACTCCTTTTGATTTTACCCAATATCCTTTACCAACTTTAAGTGTATCTGTAATATAATATGTATTTTCATATCCATAAATATTTTTACAAATAATTCCAGATGGGTTAGTTTGAATTGCATTAATATTTAGATCTTTACTATAAGCTCCAACTAAGTTCCATCCTGCTGTAATATTAATTTGATTAGATGGTTCATCACCGTAAATATCAAGTTGCCCTTTCTTAGAACTATTTATCCAATACCCCTTGCCATTATGTAAATTCTCAACTGAGAAATATTTCCTATTATATCCAAATGCCAAAGTGTTTGAATCAGAAAAGATATGATTAATATTCATATTTTCTGTTTGTAAAGGAATTGACATCAAATCCCATTTATGTTTATGGTTTATTGTTGATGTGAATTTTTGGGAATACACTATCTGCAATTTTTTTATTGATTCATTTGTCAATTGATAGTGATTGTTTAATTTCATATTTATGTTTACTAATGTTCCACCAGCTACATCTCTTAAAAAGAAATTACCGTAAGGGAAATTATTTTTATCCCAACTAAAAAAAATAGGATAACCTGAACTGCTTGGTTGAAATTTAATTGTCCAAACAATTTCTGTTTGTTCATTATTTCTTAAATCCAATAATGTAGTAGAATTACTATCAAGAATAAATCGCACATCATATATACCATTTGGAGGAGTGGATTGAAGTTCCACTTCACCTTTAACAATATCAATACTATCAGTAGCCCCTATTGCTTTCCCAAAGGAAATTATGATGGGGTTATTGCTATTATCTGAAATAGAAATATTTTGTATCCATAATGCATCAATGCTATCAGCACAATTTAATAGCAATGTCCATTCTCCTGGAGATGAAGGTGTAAAAGTATATTCCCCTAAATTACTAATATTTTGCTCAGCTTTAGAATAGATTCCATTTTTAGGATTAAACCAAAAAGCATTTACCTTATTTGAGAATTCTGTCATATCAAGTTTGATGGAATTATTATTAGGTAAAAAAGCAGCTCCAAATTTTCCATCATCAGCAATTGCAAAAGCCATTTTTTTAGTTTCATCCCATTCATTAGAAATTATTGCTGAATGCTTTGGAACTAATTTCCACCAATAAATTGAATTAAAAAAATCGACCATATATTCCATTTGAGCTGACGACTCAAAACTTATTGCACTATCTAAAGGAATAATTAAATTATCATCTGTTTCTTCTCCATAGTTCCATAAACCAGTAGCACCATAAGAGTATCCTAATGAACCCGATAACCAACCTAACCATCCAATTGCTCTAGCATTTTCATCTGTACCATTTCTGGCAGAATGACTAATTCGCGAAGAATATGTCCCCGAAGAATAATAAGCTTCAGTATTAACAACATATTTTTTAGGGGGTTCATTCAATAAACCAATATTCCATTCTCGTGCTTTTCTATAACAAACTTCTAAATCACCACTATTATGACCAGTTTGATTGATTGAAAAATCCATATAACTTTTATTACGGAAATATTTAGCAAATTCGTTATAAAATTTGCCTGCATAGGTATGTCCAGTATGTTGACTAATCAAGTGTCTAGAATTTGTAAGATATATCCCAATACTATCCAATGTACTATTTTGAGAAGATTGCCATGTGTCAAAAGCCGGTGATAAAATAACATGATAACCTTCCATTCTTGCACCAAAATTTCTAGCAAAGTACTTAGCATTTTCTATAGACAGAATATCATAAACTGGTTCTGCTAGACCAACGACTACGATAATTATTTCTTTAGAGTTTGCATATTCTACAAATCTATCAAATTCTTGCCAATAAATAGGATTCCACTTATCATCTGAAAAAAAACTTTTATCTCCAACTTGATTAGATGGATACTGAATAGGAGGGTCTAACCAAATCCCTCCATGAATTCTTGCAGGAGCAATCTGAACTATACTAAATTTTTTCGAATGTCTATCATCAATGTATTTTTTCCATTCTTGATAGGTTGCCGAAATTGGTAATCCCCAGGCTGTTCCGCCCATCCATAAAAAGGGAGTATCATCTGTATAGGTAATATATTTATTGTTAGTAGCAATTTTTAATGCACCATGTTTATAAATTTTATTTGTTCCATTGTATTCAGTAACTAAAACACTACCACTTTTATTGTGCAATCCAACATCTAAAATATTTGAACAAACTGTTTCCCAAAACCAAATACCAGTTGTTGGAAAAGATGAACGTATTTTAAATGTAGAATCACCATCCCAAAAGCCATAGCTATCATAAGTTTTTGAAGATTCTTCATTGTAGAAATGTACATTGACAACAATATCTTTGTAGGGATTTGAATAAGAAGATGAGCTATATAAAGTATGCTCCCAAAGCTTATTTCTAACAACACTATCTTTAGAAGTTATACTACTACTTAGATGAATATGAATGTTTTTTTTTAGCTTATCACTATTTCCTTGAGAGAAAATGTTTGCACAAAAAGCTAATAACAAAAATAATATTATAAAATACTTATTTTTTTTCATATAACTTTAATAGTTTAATTGGGTATTAAAAAGTTCTATTATGTAAAGTTATAGAATTATATATATATAGCAACAAATATTATAAGTTAAGACACAAGCTTAAATGAATAATTTTATGGACATAAGTATTATTTTAATAAAATCATTTTCTTTGTCTCTAGAAAGTTTTCAGATTTTAATTGATAATAATAAATACCACTTGGAAGATTACTAGCATTAAAACTAATTTCGTAAACTCCTGGTTTCTTGGTTTCATCTACTAAGGTTGCAACCTCCCTTCCAAGTATATCATAAATTTTTAATTGTATGGATACAAAATTTTGAAATGCAATTGATGGAACTGAATATTTTATTGTTGTACTTGGATTAAATGGATTGGGATAGTTTTGTTCAATCTTAAACTTTGTTGGAAGATTATTTGAACTTACAGATGTAGTTGTTGTAGTTGTAAAGTAAATTATCTTATTCAACCCAAATGAATAATTATCAGTTGTCGCAATCCCTTCTTTTAAGTGAAGTGAATATGTACTGTTTCCATCAAGTGGAGATTTAGGTCTAAACTTAATAATTCCGTTTGAATATTCACTTTGATTAACAGAAATACTTACTTGCACAGAATTTGAGTCTAGAAAAAGAATATTCCCCCCTAATGAATTACCACTTATAGGACCATCAAAATGTAATTCAATTGTTACATTGTTCGGAATATCTGTATCTCCATTATGAGGATAGTTTGACAAAAGCTTTAGATTATCATTAACCTTTGTAATAAAACTTAATTCGATACTATCAACAAGGGCAACATCCCATTTACTTTTAGCCAATTTAGATATTACAATTTTATAGTTAGTCTGTTTTTTTAATGGAGAAGTTGGCTTAAAGAAAAAAACACTTCCATCAGTATTCCAACTTATTGTTCCCTGCGCTTCAGGTAAAATTGTAAATGCACTTTCAACAGAAGATTTATTCATTGGATGAGTAAATTTAAAGAATATTTCTTTAGTTAAATAAACACTATCAACCTCTGCATTAGGATAAGTAGAAACTATTTTAGGAGCAGCCGAAATATCTATTATTTTTGCATAGGTTTGTTCTCTAATAGATTGCATTCTAGTAATAATTTGAGTTCCAGGACAAGCTGTTGAATGCGAACCATAAACACCACCACTTTGACCATGACCAGTTATATTATCGTTAATGTGAGAAATTGCAGCATGATAGCTTTTCGCCAATGGATCAATACTATATTTATCACAAAGGAATGCTGAAATACTAGCAAGTTTATCTAACCCAGCTTCGCTTGGAATACTACTCATATAATTTCCAATAAAACAAATTCCCACAGTATTACTATTTTTCCCAGTATTATGTGCTCCGATAACATTTTCTTTTGTAGAACTTTGCCAAGCACGTCCTTTGTACAAGACTCCATTTGGATCTACCAACCAATTATAGCCTATATCATCCCACCCGTGTCCGTTAACATGATAATCCCAATAAGAACGCACCACAGCAGCATAATCACTTGAGACTGTATTTCCGGCACTATGGTGAATTATTAGATGAGTAACATCTGTTAAACTTCTAGAACTAACATGTTCATCTTGTGGACAGCCCCAAGTTTTTCTACTTACAAATGTAGGTCTTTCAACACCATCAAGTGCTTTATTTAGCTGTGATTGTTGTTTACTTTCTTCACTTTGACTCTTGGAAGATTTTCCCGGACTGATAAAATTAAAAGATAAATTGTTAATGTCAGAAATTACATTCGTTCTAAACTGAATATATTTATTATCCTTTTGAAAGAAAGATAAAGCGGAAATAAATTCCAAATCATCTTGTTCATAATCTTCTTCTCTCGTTATCAACTGCCATTTAGTCCAATTAAGTTTATCAAAAGAGCTTCGAATATAAAATTTAGTATCATTTCTATTTTTACTCAATTCAGCACTAAAACCAACTGCAATGAATGGTTCCGGATTTTCAATAGGTATTGCAATTGCTTCTGATATAAATTCTAAAGGAATTATTTTTGATAGATTTGTTGGGAAATTATATTTAATTTTTTGATGTTCTATTCCTTTCCCATTAAGTAAAATAGGAACTATTAGAAATAATAAACTAATGGTTATTACTCTATATTTTATTTGTTGAAAAATTTTCATAATTCTTCTTTCTTTATTTATTTATTATTTAGATAAAACTCTTAATTACATTTTTTATTAGGGAAAATATTTAAAAATTTATTGACAATAATAAAATTCCGTTTCCCTTCTCCTTCCACTTTATCTCTCTCTTCTATTTTCCCTTTGAAAGTAATTATTATTTTTTCACCTGAAGTTTTAGCAGTTTGTAAATATTTTTTTTCAAGTTTTAAATAATCACCTTCCATTACAACTGGATATTTTTTTTGAGTTTTGCACTCAATAAACATTGCTGCATCAGCAAAATACATAAAATATCCTTTATGGAAATCCTTCTCTTGGTTTTTAATTGAACTACACGAGAATGACATAAGCACTAATAGTAATATAAATATTTTTTTCACAATTGTCCTTTTTTTATAAAAATCATTCTAATTTAATAATTCCTAGTTTTTTTTTACTTAAGAATAATCAACTTTTTTGTTTCTAAAAAATCATCGGATTTTAATTGATAATAATAAACCCCACTTGAAAGATTGGAGGCATCAAAATATACTTTGTAAATTCCTGGTCTTTTATTTTCATCTACTAGTGTTGCAACTTCTCTTCCAAGTATATCATAAATTCTTAATTGTACAGAAGTGAAATTTTGAGTTCCAATTAATGGAACTGAATATTTTATTGTTGTACTCGGATTAAATGGATTTGGATAGTTTTGTTCAAGTTTAAATTCAACAGGAATGTTAAATTCATTTTCATTTACATCTGTAACTATATCAGTTAATATTTCATCAAGATAAACTTGACCTTTCTTTTCTCCGTTTGGATTTTGTTTAATTACAATGCTGTGAAATTTAATATTTGAATAATTACTAATATCTAACTCTTTAAATTTCCAGCCAGTCCAACTTAATGTATCTACAGAAATAGGAATGTTTGTTCCATCAGAATCTCTAAACCAATATTCTAAAATATTAGAACTAAAATCTCCAAACACCCACATACCAAATCCATTTACGGTATTACTTAATGCAGGTTGAGCGTTATTATAAACTCTACAAACTCCATTTGAATCAGTAGAAAACAAATAGTTAATCCTTCCTGAATGTGTACCTTTTTTATATTTTTTTGTAGAAATAACAAATGATGTTTTATTACCATCAATTCCACTGGTTGAACCACTTTGTTCGGGTTGCCACCAGTTACCCATCTCTTCAAAATCATTTACTACTGTTCCTTCTTTTTCAAGACTATGTTCAGTACGAAATGAAATAATTGTATCATCAGAAACGTTTGAACCTTGTTTGTCTTTTATGCCACTAAGAAAAGATGCAGTATAAACCGAATTAGTAACAAGTGGCTCTTTTGAACCAAACATAATCCAACCATTTTTATAATCAATTTCATCAATTGCTAACTCTACATCATTCCCATTTGCATCTTTAAATAGTACATTTCCACCAAGTGAAGACTGATCAATTGCAGCGTCAAACTTTGCTTTAACTTTTACTGTTGTACTTACATTTTCTAATCCATCTGTTGGATAGATTTTAAGCAACTTTAAACTTGATCTTGTTGAAAATGAATAATTAAAACTATTTGCCATTGCAACATCTGTATAACTTTTTGCACCAGTAGAAATTGCAACTTGATAGTTTGTACCTCCGGCAAGAAATTTTTTGGGAGTAAAAATCATCTTTTTATTATTCTGTTCCCATTTAAAACTACCTGCCGTTGTTGGGGTAATACTAAATGCACTCTGCACTTTATTTTTATTCATCTTTACATTAAAGTTAAAAATAAATTTTGCATCCAATCTAACATTGGTAATATTTGTAGGGGAATAGCTTTCAATAACCGGAACTGAGTAGTTAGGTTTCTCAACTAAATTTTTGTCCGCAAAAACTGTTTTCCCAGCTGTAACCGTTACAGAAATAGTATCTTTTTCATAGTTCTCTGCTTCTAAAATTAAGTCATAATTTCCTGGAGAAACTTTATCTAATAGGAAAAAACCATTATTGTAAAAATCTCCATTGTAGGTTTTTCCTCCTGGTAGCAAAGTAGCTTTTACTAAATTAAGTGGAACTTTACTATCAGCAGTCGTAATATGATTATAGCTAACTTGTTGAAATGGGTCTCTTATAATTCCGGCAACTTCCCCATAAGGTAAAGATGTTAAATTAAAATACTTAATAAATGACTTAGTTATTGCCCAAGCTTCATGTCTTAGATAGCCTTCACTTTTTAATCTAAGAGACTCAGGGATGTAATCATGGAAGGAACCTTCTGACAATGTACCCGGCATAGATAAACCTTTAAGTACTCCTAAATTAAACCCAAGAAAACCTTTATCACCTCTAACATATTTTGCAGTTGTTCTATGTGCCTTGTTTATTTCATCGGACATAATACTGCCCATTGTTTTTGCTTTTGAAAATACAGGAGAACTGTTAACTTCTTTATACAAAAGAAGAGTATAGTTTGCTTTACCATTAAAAGCATTACTATGTATTGAATGAAAATAGTCAGCATCAAAATTATTTGCATCTGCCGAAATGACTGATAAACCTAAATCATCGCTTGATCTATTTTTGGTTCTGCTAATTTTAGTAGTGGCTTTTAATGAATCTAAAATTTCTTTTAGATAAAGTCCCTTAGAAAGATTCCCTTCCGATTCCCAAAAATCTGTTGCAAGAATATGCCTATCATTTGAATCGTGACCACCATGACCCGGATTTATATAAATTCTAATTCCTGTAAAATCTTGAGCGTTTACTAATGTTGCAATAATAAAAAGTAAAGTGAAAATTTTCTTCAGCATTATATTTCCTAATTTTGAATATCTAATTTTATTAAATAAATTTCGCCATTTTCTGTGTGATAAATAATACTATCACCACTATGCGACCACTCAGCATACATTTCAATTTTGTTGTCTGTATTAGTTATTGGATAACTTTTACCTTCGACTAATGAATAAATAAAAATGTCAGAAGATATATATGAATATCCATTGTCTTTATCTATCATATACAAAATATATTTCCCATTTGGTGAAAATTTTGGATAGTGTGCTTCCGGAATATTTTTTAATATATTCCCTTCTAAGTCGCTAACAAATACACCCTTGTTTTCAAAAGTAAATACTACTTTATTACCATCTTCCGAAAATGACTCCCACACATAAACTCCTTTACCTAAAGGACTCAAAGTCTTGGTCGAATTATTTTTACCTAAATAAAGTTGGTCGTTTTCAACAAACAATGCTTTTTGTTCAATATTTGTTTTAGATAATTTTACATTCTCTAAAGCAAAGATTTTGAATTTAGAATTAACTAAATAAGCTACTTTATTGTAGTTTGTTTGAACAGGTAATTTTAGCAGACGTTTTTCGTTTTCTATAATTTTTGTTGTTCTTGATTGCAAGTCATACTTTTTTAACGAGTTAAACTTTCTTCCGTTTTTTAGAATAAAAGATTTATAAAAGATGTCATTATTTACTTTGGAAATTAACGGTTTATAACCGGCACCATTTTCATCCGTAATTTGTTTTATTTCTTTATTCTTTATATCCATTCGATACAAACCCACATAATTTGATTTAGTAAAAATGATTTCAGTATCATTATTACTAAAATGTGGGAAGTAATATTCGCCATTACTATCATTCGTTATTTGTTTTGTCTCAACTACTGTTATTGTTTGAGAATAAATCTCCTTACTAAATACAATAACTATAAGTACAATTAGTATTCTTTTCATTATTTAGTTTATTCCTTTTGCTAAATATGTGCTAGTTATTTTAAAAAATTATCTTAGTAATCGAATGTTTAATTCTACTATTTTAAGCTTTCCATCATCATTGCAATATGCAATCTTATTTCCTTTTGGTATCCAAGAAGGAGAAAAAATATCTTCTTTTTCCAATTTCATAATTTTGCTTTTATTATTCGAGTTAATAAATCCAATATACATTTCAGATTTTGTTATTTTCATTCCGTCATCTACTTCTTCAACCGTTGCAATTAAAGGGCTATTGAATAATTTTGTTAAAGTTCTTGCTTTACTAAAACTTTTAACAATATTACCAGATAGGTCTAATAATAACAAACCATTGTTGGCAGTTAAACAAACTAAATTTTTATTATCATCAGTATATTTAACTGAAATTATTTTCATATTATTTAGTTTAATTTCTTTTGGATCAGAACCAAAATCGTATCTCATTAGTTTATTGTCAACTACAAAATAAACTGGAGGTGTTGCTTTCCCACCTAAACTTTTTTTAGACTTTATTGGAATTTCTTTAAGTATTCCATCCTCTAAAAAAAGTAAAGTGCTATTTAATAATAATGGTGTTGTAATTCTCTTTTCTGAAGTGTATAAAATATTCATTTTATGAGTTGATATATCCTGCTCAATCAAAGAATATTTTCCACCATGTCTTTTTGCTTTTTGAGTTTTATTTCTAAAATAAACATAACTGCCATCATTAGAAATAGAAAAATTATACCCACTTCCAGGTAATGAATTAATTTGTTGAACTG
Organism: Lepetodrilus ovalis; assembly: GCA_032361185.1. Lineage (NCBI taxonomy): Eukaryota > Metazoa > Mollusca > Gastropoda > Lepetellida > Lepetodrilidae > Lepetodrilus > Lepetodrilus ovalis. The sequence goes on from JAUTBQ010181140.1 coordinate 11,883, forward strand.
TCTTATGTAGAAGATCATAAACCCAAATACCAATATAATTTTCTGTAGTAAAAACAATTTTTGTCCCATCAGAAGTAAATTTTGGAGAAGTAAATCTTTGTGAAAGGTCATCTGTTAAAGATTCTATAGAACTAGCTTCTACCAACATAGCAGCATTATCTGGAGTATTTTTACTTTTGTTGTTTTCTTCCCACTCTTGCTGATGAATGGATGAATGTTCCTCTACTTTCGATGATTTTTCTTTAATTATTTTCTGATTTTGATTTTTTATTTTATTACTTGAACAAGAGTTAAGCAATAAAATTAGTGTAAGTAAAAACAATTTTGTTTTCATTATTCTCTCTTGGTTAATAATTTTAAGTTATCTAAGTAGAATCATTTTTTTTGTATGAATAAAACCACCAACTCTTAATTGGTAGAAATAAGTTCCACTTGGTAAATTTTTACTTTTAAATATAACTTGATAATCCCCCGGTATCTTCTCTTCATTTACAAGTAATGCAATCTCCTTCCCTAATACATCATAAACTTTTAAAGTTATGTTATTATGGGATGTAAAGTTTCCATCTATTACTGGAATTGAATATTGTATTGTTGTTGTTGGATTAAATGGATTAGGAAAATTTTGTTTTAATGAAAATCTATTGGAGAATTTTTTCTTTTTATCTACTGCTACTGGCTTAACAAACTTTCTTTCAATTAAATCCCAAAGTTCATTTCTTGTTCCATCATAACCTAAAGCCCACATTCCTATTCCTTTTAAGTTTTTAGCAATAGCAAAATTATACTTTAAGCTTAAACTAGAATCATTATCAAACCATACTTGATGATTTACAAAATCCGACAAATAACTATACCAAGAATTTTTATATTTAGAAGACCATTTAAGTCCCTTTGCTTGAGCCTCCCCTTCAGCATCTCTAAAACGAATAGCTTTATAATTATACTTTTTTTTACCATTCTCATAATGGTAAAGAATGTTAGATCCTTCCTGAGCATTTTCAGTTTCCCAATGTGGGCCAAAATATGGGACTCCCAAAATTAATTTCTCAGGAGTACCTTTTACAACTTTATTATATTGAATGTTAATAGTGTTTGAAATATTATGAGTATTTCCCGTAAGAGGAGCAGTTGGACCGGTAGTTTTACTCCAACTTCCAAAAAAATCATAACCCATAATAAATAGATAATCACAACTTGCAGCTAATTCTTCAAAATCCCAACCACTCCAATTTACTGGTGGAGCAGCAAATGAAACTTCTAGCTCAGATGAAATATTATGAACAGTATCTGATAGTTCTTGCATAAAACTATTTATTCTTGTCCCTCTATCATTAACATCTACTCTTTCAAAATCAATATTTATACCGTCTAAGTTATATTGTTTAATTAAAGATTTTACTCCATTCATAAAAACCCATTTTGCAGTAGAGTTGGTAAGTATTTTATGAATTTCTGTTTTATTAAAATTAACAACAACCATAATTAATTTAACACCGTGTGAATGAGCTTCATTCATAAAATCAGTCCAAGGCCATCCAGAAGGTTTATTTAATGATCCAGTACTATCAACTTTAAAATCAAACATTGCAATGTGTGTTAACAAATTATACTTGAAATTTTTATGGGCATTTTTTTTATACTCCCAATCAGGATAATAACCAAAAACTGTTTTGAAAAGTTTATTTGTTTTTCGCAGAGATATTGGAGTTATAATTGTAGAATTAGAATTGTTTTCCTTTGTTAATAATTGCTTCTCCACATAAAATTCATGCTCAATTTGATGAATACTTTTATTACTTTGAGGGAACACAGTAGTACAAAAAAAGACGACTATAAAAAATGTAATGTTGCTTGTTGGAATAAGTAATTTCATAAAATATTTTTATAAGTAAATAGTATTTTTTTTACATAGTATAATCTAGAAATAAAATTATAGAATAGTATTAATTTAACAATTAAAATAATTGTTTTTAGTATTTTTAAGAAACAAAATTTTCAAACTACCAGAAGGATCAAAATGATAACAGAAAAAATTCAAGATGCCTTAAATAGTCAATTAAATAAAGAAATGTTTTCATCATATCTATATCTGTCAATGGCAGCTTATTTTGAAAGAAATAATTTAGCAGGAATGTCAAGCTGGATGAGATTACAATCAGTTGAAGAGCATGAACATGCAATGAAGTTTTATGATTTTATTATTAAAATTGGTGGAAATGTAAAACTTAAATCTATTGGTGAACCACAGTTTGATTGGAAATCTGCACAAGAAGTTTTTGAGGACGCTCTTGGACATGAACAATACATCTCAAAGAGTATTAACGAACTAACTGATTTAGCAATAAGTGTAGGTGATCATGCAACAAAAACATTTCTACATTGGTTTGTTGATGAGCAAGTAGAAGAAGAAGATACAGTTCAACAAATAGTTGATAGTTTTAATTTAATTGGTGATAGTAAAAGTGCTTTATTCTTATTTGATAGAGAACTTGGAGCAAGAGTACAAAATACTCAAGCATAAAAATATTGTTTCGTTTTATTAGAAGTTTTATTTAACTTTATGTTTAGTATTTTTAGAGTTTGGAGAATGAAATGTCAAGAAAATGTCAATTAACAGGTGTGGGACCAATTAGCGGAAGCAGTATTTCTCATGCTCATAATAAAACAAAAAGAAGATTTTTACCCAATTTACATAAAAAACGTATTTGGGTTTCTGAACTTAACAGATTTGTAACTGTAAAATTAAGTTCAAAAGCACTTAAAACTCTTGCTAAAAATGGTACTTCGGAATTAGCAAAGTTAGTTCTTGAAAAGAAAATAAAAGTTTCTTAGTAATTTAACACTTGCTGTAAAAAATTAAGTCCGGTTTTACCGGACTTTTTTTTCTTTAAATTGTTTATAACATAAAAAGAAAAGAACTGTTGTTCCAAAAACAACAGCTCAATTCACAGTAGGTTTTATGATTTTTTTCTTTCTAATTTTCTTCTAATAACTTTTTTATTTCGATTTCTACTATTTCCATTTTTGTTTAGACGACCACTAGTATTTATACTTTTTTGTTTTGTAACTTTTCTTTCTCTTTTAATCGGAGAAGTAATTTTATTCATTTTACTTTCTACTCTTCTTACATTTTTTCCATTCTTTTTTCTAATTACTCTATTCGAACTAAAATTTGTTTCTTTGCTTGTATTTTTTCTGTTTGTTAATCTTCTGTGCGTTTTTAATGATTTTGTTCTTGTATTACTTCTCTTTTCACTACTCCTTATAATTGGTTTGTAAATTTTCTTCTCACTATTTTTTCTTACTTCACTTCGTCTTTTAGATATTTCTCTTCTATTACTTTTACTTAATTCTTTTTTTCTTCTAATAGTTACTTTATCAGTATTTAACGATTTTAGCTTTCTACCTTTAGTGATTTTTCTTTTATCAATTCTATGAGTTTTTCTAAGTTCTTTACCATTTGCTCTGTAGCTAACCACTTCCCTTCTGTTAGTGCTGTTACGCTTAGACAAATTTCTAATTGATTTTGTTCTTATAACATCGCGAGTCATAATTTTTCTACCGGATTTTCGCTCAACATATCTTCTATCAATTCCACCATTTACAATGTTGTTGTTTCTATCATAATAATTTGTTCTATGCTTTGTCCTTCTGTAAATGTTTCTTGATTTATAATTATCAACATAGTAATTATTAACATTTACTGAACAAAAATGGTTATATGTTACAAAGTTCCAATGGTTATATCCAGAGTTCCATCTTACTGAAAAATATATTCCACGTCTTCTATTGAATGATGCATAAGGAGGTAATGGAGCCCAGCCTATATAATTACTATTGTTTCTCCATTCAACCCAAGCAGGAGCCCAAACATTATCAGGCATCCAAACCCAACCGTAAAAGTCATCATAAAACCATCTTCCATAATGATAAGTTGCCCACCCAAATGGTTCATAAGAGACCCAATGCCATCCATTCCTAGTCCATTCCCATCTTCCTTCTGAATATGGTTTCCAATTGTAATCTACAAAGTCCGGTCTCCAAACATATTCATCAAAACCTATTTCAATCCACTCACCATAAGGTTCAAGTGCATCAAAAAAGTAATCCACATTCATAGTGTTATAGTGTCTATTATATCTAAATCTTGAACTAGCTTCTGAAGTTGTTAAAAAATATCCTAAAAATATTACTGTTAGTATTATAAGCTTTTTCATTTTATACCTCTCTCTTTTGTTCTGCAACATAAGATGCAAATTGAATGCCACACTGAATTCTTCTAAAATCTGCTATTTTTAGCTTTTTTTTTATATGATTGTCTATTTTTATATACACTCATTGTAGTTTTTTAATTGTTCAAGTCGTTTGTACATCTATAAAATATACGTCTTTGCAAGGAGTTTTCCTGAAGCAATTTGCTAAAAATCTTCTAATTTCACTCAAATATTACTAATAGTTCTCATCCTATCTGATAATTAAATTGAATAGCGTTCTAACTTTTAGAATTCAAATTTTTGTACATTTAGATGTTAAAAAACAATATTACTTTGAGGTAAAAATGAATATTAGAATAATTTATGTGCTTATAGCTTTATTAATATTTCAAGTATCTTGCACAAAGAACGACAAAACACAAACTGATAGAAATGAGGAAAGTACAAAAATGGAAGAAAAAATATCGCAATTTGCTAAGACAGAAATTAAGTATGATGAAACATTATTAGATAACAAGCAAAAAGTTGTAGTTCAAAAATTATTTGAAGCAGCAAAAATTATGGATGATATTTTTCTTGAACAAGTTTATTCAAAGAATAGTGAAATAAAAAAAGAATTAGAAAATTCTAAAAGTTTACTTGATAGACAACATTTAGATTACTTCAATATTATGGTTGGTCCTTTTGATAGACTTGCACATGATAAACCTTTCATTGGGAACAAAATAAAACCACTTGGAGCAAATTTTTATCCAGAAGACATAACAAAAGAAGAATTTACTTCTTGGATAAAAGATCATCCCAAAGATGAAACTGCATTCACTAGTGAGTTTACTATTATTAGAAGAAAAGATAATAAATTAGTTGCTATTCCTTATTCTGAATTTTATAAAGATAAACTTTCTATTGCAGCCAAACTGCTAAATGAAGCAGCAGAATCAGCAGAGAATCTTTCACTTAAAAAATATTTACACCTACGTGCTAAAGCGTTTGCAAGCAATGACTATTTTGAAAGTGATATGGCTTGGATGGATTTGAAAGATCACACAATAGAAGTTATTATTGGACCTTATGAAGTTTACGAAGATGCTTTATTCAATTACAAAGCTTCATTTGAATGTTTTTTGACTATTGTTGATCCGGTGGAAACTAAAAAATTAAATAAGTTTGCCAGTTATTTAAATAAAATGGAAAAGAATCTACCCATTCCCGATGAACACAAAAATTTTGATCGAGGTAGTGAATCTCCAATAATGGTAGTACAAGAAGTATTTGTTGGTGGAGATTCAAAAGCAGGAGTTCAAACCTTAGCATTTAACTTACCAAACGATGAACGAGTTAGAAAAGCAAAAGGTTCTAAGAAAGTTATGCTTAAAAATTTGCATGAAGCTAAATTTGAGAATTTGTTAAAACCAATTGCAGAAATTGTTTTGGCTAAAGATCAATTGAAGTATGTTACTTTTGATGGATTTTTCAATCATACACTTATGCACGAAATGTCTCACGGTATTGGACCAGGTTTTATAATAGTCAATGGAAAAGAAACAGAAGTGAAAAAAGAGCTTAAAGAAACTTACTCAAAAATTGAAGAATGTAAAGCTGATATTCTTGGAATGTTTAACAATATGTTTATGATTAAAAATAGCGAGTTTCCTAAAGAATTTGAAAAAGAAATGTGGGTTACATTTTTAGCCGGAACTTTCCGTTCAGTAAGATTTGGGATTAATGAAGCTCACGGTGGTGGTAATGCCATTATCTATAATTATCTTTTAGAAAATGGAGCTTATGAGTTTAACCCAACTAGCCAAAAAGTAAAAGTTAATTTTGATAAAATATATCCAGTACTTACGGATTTGGCAAGTAAAATATTAATGATACAAGCAAATGGTAGTTACCAAGGTGCTTTAGATATTATTGCTAAATATGGGATTATGAGTGAGAGCATGAATATTTTAGTTGATAAACTATCAATTTTACCAGTTGATATAAAACCGGAATTTCAAATAGAACATCAATAAAAACTTAAAGTATAAATAAAGAACCAACTAACAGAATTAAATAAACAGAAATTAAAATAATTTTTTTTCTGTTTGCTTTTGTATGGTTATTTTCAAACGGAAGTGTAGGACTCTTTAACTTAGCGTCTCTAGGTTGCCACCTATTGTTGGTTTTAATTACATTATTTGTGTTTGGCATTTTACTTATTATTTAGTTTAAGAAGAATTTAATTTTATTCAAATTACATCCATTTACTTCTTAAGGTAACAATAAGCACCCATATTCTACGTGATATACATCACACTAACGTAATAAATTATTGTACATTTGCCTCACAATTATGTAAAAAATCTTGAATACCTTTCACGATTTTTTTAGCAATTTTATCTTTAAATTTTGGGTTCATTAATTTCATTTCATCATCTGGGTTTGACATAAAAGCTGTCTCAACTAAAACATTTACTATTTCTGTTGGAGAGTTCAATGCAAAATTAAAACTCCCAACATTACCAAAAGGAACTAACCCTAATTTTAACATTTGCTTATATATTGAAACTGACAAAGGGCGAAATGCTATATGCTTATAAAAAGTAGCAGTACCCCTAACTATCTTAGGGTCTGAAACATAACCAATTGAATTTGCATGTACACTAATAAGAATATCAGAATTCGATTTGATAATGGTATTCAATCTATCTGAATTTTTGATATATTCATCTTTCCTTCTAGTTAATCTAACCTTAGCACCTTTTTTTTTCAATAATTTTTCTAATCTTTGCACAATATCTAAAGTAACATTTTTTTCAAGCATACCAGTTGCTCCTAATGCTCCTTTACTTTCTCCTCCATGTCCGGCATCTAGAACAAAGGATAATTTTGAAATTCTTAAATCTTTTGGCTGCTTTTTTACTTTTATTTCAAGCGAAGTATTTTTATAGCCTATTTCATAACCCCAAATTTGTTTTGCAAAAGGTTCAATTATTACTCTGAATAAATCTTTTTCAACTTGTTCATAATATAAATTTTTTATTCCTTTAGCAGATAGATGTTGAGTTATCCAATTGCTATTAGAAGTTGCTCCATAAATATCCACAATAATTCTTGTTGGATTTATTTCTTGCCTTGTTGAAAATGGTAATTTTTCATTTAGACGAATAATAATTTTATCATATTTTTTACTTCCGTAAACAGCCCAGGAATCTGTTAATGATTTTGGAGGAAAAGTTCCCAACGGTAATAACTTAACTTGCTCCTTAGGTATCCAAGCCTCATGGTTATCTGTTAATTGAACTCGGTATTGATCTCCAACCATACCATCAATTGTAAGTTTTATCCCTTCTTTTAGGTATGCCAACTTCGCACCACCTAATCTATTAGTACCTAATCCATAATTTAGGAATGGTCTTTTGCCAATTACTGCTCCAACTCTTGGTAAAAGGCTTGGATTCATTGTAACCTTTGCTGTGCTATTCTTAGAAACTTTTGAACCATCTTTTTCTATAGTAAAGTTGATTGAAATATCTTCAAACATATCTTTCGGTTTCACCTTATAAATTCCTGTATAAATCCCCCCAATACCTTTTGTTTCTGATATAGGAAGTTCTGTCATTTGGATATTGTTTAGAAATGTTACGTTGCAACCAGGTGTTCCTTTAATTCTAACATTTAGAATATCCCCACTATCTAACCACATATCTTTTGCAGGTAATAACATTTCATCTTCTAGTACAAGCTTATTATTTGGTGCTGTTTTTAGTTTTTTATCTTTACGTATTATTATAAATTTTCGTTCAATAACCTTTCTATTTTTATACTTCGATTTAAGTGTGAAAATATTTTTGCCAATTGTCAACTTCATTAAATCAACAAAAGCTCCGCTCTTATACACTTTTAATTTTTTACCATTTATTGTAACTTTACTCCCTGGTAAAGTGTTGGCTGCTAATCTATATTTTGAAAGAGGTGTCTCTATTTCCATTTCTTCTGGAACAACAATTGAGATGTAATTTTTCTTTTGTGCATTAATAGTATTTGAGAACAAGACAAGGGAGATGAGAAATAGTAATTTTAATATTTTGTTCAATTGCTTACCTTTTTAATATTCAAATAATGTTAAAATATACTAAATTGAATTTTATTTTTTTCACATATAACAAATAATACATTATGATTAAAACAATTGAACATTTTAGAAATACAAAATCACAAGTTAATTTTTTTAGTAATTCTGAATTCACTAAAAATATGGAATCTAAATTGTTAGCTGAAAATTATAATATGCTTTCCGATAATAATAAAAATCGTTTAGACATAATTAAAATAAATTTTCAAAGAATGAAAAGGATTCAAAAAACTTTTAGAGCTAATGAAGACATAAAAACAATAATCACTAATATTAGTAAACCTCAAACTTGGCTAGTAATTACAGAAGATTGGTGTGGAGATTCTGCACAAAACATTCCATATTTTTTTGAATATGCAAAATTAAATGATCTAATAAATTTCCAAATAATTCTCCGTGATGAAAACTTAGACTATTTAGAAAGTTACTTCACAAGTGGAAACCCAAAGAGTATTCCGAAAGTTGTTGGTTTTGATGAAAATGGAAACGAAATATTTATTTGGGGAGCAAGACCAAAAATAGCTCAAGACCTAGTTATGCAATGGAAAGCAGAGGGTTTTACAAAAGATGAATTTAACCAAAAATTGCACTTGTGGTATGGAAGAAATAGAGGGAAAGAATTAGAAAAAGAGATTATTGAATTATTAAAGAAATAACATACTACTTACATACTAAATACAATTTGGTTTTTGGAAAATCAAACTTACTGTTATTGCGACGAATAATTTTTATGACAGCTTGCCCAACTTCTTTTTGGTGGGAAGCAATCTGTTAAATATTTAATATAAAAGTAAACTGAGCATATCTACAGATTGCCACACCCACCTAAAAGTTGATGGGTTTGCAATAACAAGCCTAATTTTAATTGTAATTCCAAAAACCACTTTGGGTTCTATTATAGTATATCTCTTTTTTTATTTAATATTTATACTGAATGTTACCTGAGCATCAACTATTCTATTTTTGTTTTTACCAGGAATAAATTTAGTTCTCTTAATAGTATCAATTACTGCTTTATCCAAAAGTTTACTCAAACCTTTTAAGACTACTATTTTTTCAGTATTACCCCTTTTATTAACTAATGTAGAAACAACTATTACTCCTTTAGTTTCCCCACCCATATCTTCTTGGGGATACATAATAGCTTTCTCAATAGATTCGATTCCACCTATTGGTTCAGGACATACATCAATATTACATAAAAACAGATTTTCATTCTTCTTTATCATTTTTTTGCTTCTACCAACAAATAAATCCATTGTTGCCACAAACAAAGAATCATATCCAAATACTTTGGAGCTTTGTAGTTTTCCTTCATCAAAAACTTTAACGTATTGCAAAGCACCATTGTCAAAGTATTTTTTTGATATACCATCAAGAACACCATCCCTTACAAAATGCTCTTCCTTAAGTAAACCACTTCTATAGTATTCTCTCAACCAACCATTTAATAGACCACTTGAGAAGGTTTTTTCTGCTCTTATATTTCCATTTTCATAAAACCATTTTGAAGTTCCATCCAATATTTCATTAGAAAAAGAAACAGCAGACTCTAACTTCCCTTTTGCATAGTACATTTTTCTAATTCCGTTTTGTGCAAAAGATGAATTAGCACAATAAAGGAATATAAATATTAGGAATATTATTTTTATCATTTTATTTATACAACATTTACTTTAATTTAGTTGCTAAATTTATATTATAATTAAGATAGTTGGTATTTATTATATTAATAATTTGTTAACATGATATCAAAACTAAAAATCACTTTATTTTTCTTATTAACTTTTCTACTTTTAACAAATACTTTTCCCCAAAGAAAAGTTAATGTTAAGAAATTGAGGAGTAAATTTGTTTTAGACAAAGATCAAGCTGAGTACTATAAAAAAATCACTTCAAATATATATTCAACTTTAACAACTAAAATAAATAAGAACTCAGCTTCTAAGTGGAAGCATGCACTAAGTGATGCTGAATCATTATTTCTAAATGATGAAGACATTATCTCTGGTATTCAAAAATCATTAAAAGTAAAAACTGATAAATATAAAAAACTACAACGTACAACTTTGGAAATAGCATATTCAACAGATAAAATTATTTTTAATGAATCAGTTGATAAAATCTATCAGACAACAAAAGATGAAACTTCCTATGCTATAGCAACAAACTATTTGTTACGTTCAAATTATTTGGGAAAAGGAAACAATTTTTATATCGATAATTTGAAAAAACGATTCCCTAATTGGGACAAGAATTCAATACTTAAAAACCTTCATTTTGATTTATCAAATCCAAATTCAAATAAGTTTGATCATCTTCCTTCACTAACTAAACTTTTGCAACATCCTTTTCAAAAAGGAACAACTATTATTTATTCCTTCCATAGAAAGAATAGAAACTTTTCGGGATTAACAATAATAAAAAAGCCGGATGGAACATTTGTAAAAAGAAATGACGGAACAATTTTTAATATTTCACAACTTGCCATTTCATTTTCAAATTTACCAGGCTACATTCCAAATGGAAATACGCCGGAAGGGATATATTCTATTGTAGGAACTTATATATCACCAACAAAAACAATTGGACCAACTCCAAATGTATTAATTCGCTCTCCTTTTGAAGTTTCATCCAAAATATTTTTTCACAGAAAAAACAAGAATAAAATATTTAGTAAAGAAGATTATACAAACCTATTGCCCAAATCTTGGCAAAATTATTTTCCAATTTATCAATCATTTTACGCTGGTAAATCCGGTAGAAGCCTAATAATAATGCACGGGTCAACAGATGACTTAGAATATTATAAGCAAAAATCGTATTATCCAATGTCTCCAACACGAGGTTGTTTAAGTTCAAAAGAAATTTGGGATTCTAAAACCGGAAAGTGTTTGGAAAGCGATCAAGCAAAACTTATAAATGCTTTTTACTCAACCAAAAAACTAAAAGGTTTTTTGGTTGTGGTAGAAATTGATGATAAAAATGAAACGGTTACTATTGAGAATATAAAAGAATTATTTCCAAAATAATAATTTACAGTTTCTGTTTTTAGGAATACTATCCCCCCCTATCCCTACTTTATTTCAGCAGAACTTTTTATTTATTTGTATGTTGAGGTTGTAAAAGTTTAGCAATCAATCCCGTCCAACCAGTTTGGTGTGATGCCCCAACTCCTCTTCCATTATCTCCGTGGAAATACTCATAAAATAAAGTATAGTTTTTAAAATGAGGATCTGTTTGAAACTTTTTATTTTTCCCTAAAAATGGTTTATCTCCATTTTCATCTTTTACAAATATTTTTAACAATCTGTTCTTTAATTCTTCTGCAATTTCATTTAATGTTAAATGTTTACCTGAGTTTGTTGGATACTCAACTTTAAAATCATCACCATAATAATGATGAAATCTTTGAAGCGACTCAATTATCAAAAAGTTGATTGGGAACCAAATTGGACCACGCCAATTAGAATTACCACCAAACATATAACTATCTGATTCACCAGGTTGATAGCTTACTTTTAGAGCTTCTCCATTTGTATGAAACTCATAAGGATTATCTTTGTGATATTTTGATAAAGCTCTCACTCCAAAATCAGAAAGAAACTCAGTTTCATCTAACATTCTTTTTAATAACATTTTCATTCTATGCCCCCGAAGTAAAGAGAAAAGTCTTCGCTCCTTACTTCCTTCCACCTTCCATCTTGAAATTAAATTTGCAAGATCAGGACGATACTTTAAAAACCAATCAGATCTTTTTGCAAAATCTGGGACACATTCCATTTCTTCCGGCTCCAAAACCTCCACCGCAAATAAAGGAATTATTCCAACAATTGAGCGAACTTTTAAAGTGGAAATTTCTCCATTTGGTGAGTGAAGAAGATCATAATAAAATTCATCATCATCGTCCCACATATCAATATCTTCATCACTAATGTTAGCCATTGCTCCAGCTATATATAGAAAGTGTTCAAAAAATTTCGTTGCAGTATTCTGGTAAACCGGATTTTGTTTAGCTAACTCCAAAGATATCCTCATTAAATTCAAACTGAACATTCCCATCCACGCAGTACCATCAGCTTGTTCCAAATAGCCTCCAGTTGGTAGCTGGGTTGAACTTCTATCAAATACCCCTATATTATCAAGCCCAAGAAAACCACCCTGAAAAATATTATTATCTTGATGATCTTTTCTGTTTACCCACCAAGTAAAATTCAAAAGTAATTT
>JAUTBQ010181141.1:0-10983 GCA_032361185.1 Lepetodrilus ovalis
GTTGTTGTAAGATTGGTTTGTCTCTCCAGCTTGTTAAACTCCAGCTACTCATGATTACCCTTATTGAAAAAATTGTGATATTATAAGTGATATTGTATTAAAATAAGGTTTTAGAGTAGACTTCTTTTGAAAGTCCAATGAAGGAATGATAAATTATGGATGTTATGTCAGTTGTTTTTGTTGGTGGATTAGTTACATATTTTATGTATCTTAACATTAACAAAGTTACCCAAAATATAGAAGATATGAAAACAGGAAGTTTTGAATCGTATGCTAGCTTTAGTGCAAAGGTTCAAGAGTATATAAGAGCTGTTAAGAAAGATATGGATGATGATATGGAGTGTGATGATCCTAAGTATTGTAAAAAGCCTACTTGTGACTCTAAACAAGCTACTAAAGATTTGGCAGATCTTATACGAAAATCATCTTTTTATGAAACTATGCTTGCTAAAAGAAAAGATCCAAAAGAGGTTGAAGCTGGACTTTTAGATATACTTAAACAGTTCGATGAGATAGTAAGAACTCGTTGTATTGATGGTGATAGACTAGCTGACGAACTTCAAGATATGTTAGCGGTAGATTATAAAAGAATTGTCTAATCATGAAAAAGGCTCTATCTTCAACTGGTGATATTGTTGAGTTCTCTACACTAGAGTCTAAATGTGTTTATCTTCCAGATGAAAAGATGAAGATGGAGTATAAGTACATCAAATATTGTTCAGAAAAGATGAGTTCAGATCTTATTCGCCGTGGTTGGAGACGCTTTGGTGACTACTACTCTAGACCAAACTGCAATGCTTGTGTAAAGTGTCAAAGTCTTCGTATTGATGTGGAAAAGTTTCAGTTTTCAAAATCGGTACGAAAAGTCATGGCTAAAAATAGTGATACAAAGATGATTATAAGAACACCTTCTGTTTCAGGAGAGCACCTTAACCTTTATGAAAAGTACCACCGATATATGCAACTTAAAAAAGGCTGGGATTATTATAGTGTCAATGCAGACAGCTACCATGACCTTTATGCAAAAGGGTTTTCTACTTTTGGACGAGAGATACTATATATAAAAGATAGTAAACTTGTAGGAGTTGATTTGGTTGATTTTTTAGATGATGGGTTATCTGCTATCTACTTTTACTATGATCCAGACTATAGTAAGTTCTCTTTAGGAAACTACTCTATATATAAACAGATTGAGTTAGCCAAAGAGCGAGAGTTAAAGTGGATATATCTTGGATACTATGTTAAAGAGTGTGATAGTTTAAACTATAAGATAAACTACAATCCCTATGAGATACTCAAGAACAATCCTGAACTTGATGAAGTTGCTATATGGCATTAGTGCCATATTTTTTAAACACTTACCCTAAACTTTGACTATATACTAAATACTTTTTTTCATATTTAAAATAGTTTCATCTGCATAATAAAATAGTATATTTATGTTACCTCTAGTAATTAAAATAATAATATTAGTTAACTTAGTAAAGTTTTTATTCCATTTTCCCTAGCTAAATGATATACTTTGATTGTCTAATAAAATCATCTAAAAGGAGACCAAAATATGAAGACAAAAGCTTTATTTTTATCAGTTGGTGTAGCTGCACTACTCTTACTGAGTGGTTGTGGAGGAGAAACTTCACAAAAAAGTGATTTACCACAAAACAGTAAATCTACTACCTTGCTAAATCAAGATAACTATCTTAACCTAGCAAAATATTACTATACGCAAGAGTCACGAGATAGGAATACTCTAAAGAGTAAATCTATGCAACATTTAAGTAGAAGTAAAAGTACAAATGATGCAAACACTATCTATGTTAAATCAAACAAAACAGAAGATGGGACTGTCAAATCTATGATTATTAAAAACAACAGCACCCTCGTTTCTGTAAATATCGACGATGAGAGTGTCAATGTTACTTTGCATGGTGCTGCAAATGAAGCAACACAAACATTAACATTGGCAGCATTTAGGAGTTTTGATATGGATGAAGGAGAAGTGAAATGAAAGCAATAATTACAATAATTTTATTAACATTTTCGCTACATGCCGCATCAATGTCAACAAACAAGACAACTTATACAGCAGGAGAAAATGTAGTTGTATCATTGAGTAATGTTACAGGTCCATATAGTAACTGGGTTGGTATCTTTAAACAAGGAGATGCAAATACTTGGGATAATGTTCAAGACGGTATATGGTTTTATAGAGAAGATAGTTTAACTTTTACAAATCTTCCTGGTGGACATTATCAAGCAAGACTTTTTTATAGAGATTCTTTACATCAAGAAGCTGCTTCACATAACTTTACAGTTGCAGCAGGTCAAGCTACGATGTCAACAGATAGAGCATCTTACAATACTGGTGAGACAATCGAAGTAACAGTAGGAAATGTACAAGGAGAGGCCAATAACTTTGTAGCATTGTTTAAACAAAATGATGCAAGTAACTGGAATAATTTTATTAAAGGTGAGTGGTTTGACTTTAGAGATGGTACAGTACAGTTTGAAGATATTAACCTTGCAAATGGAAACTACCAAGCAAGACTCTTTTACAATGATACTTTAACAACTAAAAAAAGTGTAAACTTTAAAGTTGGAAATATCCAAAGAGGAACTGTAACAACTAACAAAACAACTTATAATGCTAGAGAAACTATCAATGTAACCATCGCAAATGTACAAGGTGCTGCAAATAACTGGGTTGGTATATTTAGAAAAGGTTCTCCAAATGAATGGGGATATGTCTTAGCTGAAAATTGGTTTGATTTTACAAATGGAACAGTAAGTTTTCCACAAAACTTTGCTGGAGGAAATTATGAAGTAAGACTTTTTTATAACGACTCTCTAAATGTTGAAACAGTTGCAAGATTTAAAATCAAAAACACTATCTTAGCTCCAACAATTTATGAAGATGCTGAAAACAGAAACATCGCTGGCTGGTCTACAATGGAAGGTCCATATACTGTTAAAAATGTTTATAAAAATGGAACAAGAGCTATATTTGGTAGAGGAAAGTGGGTAGAGGGTGCATACTACAACATGGCTTTTTATAGATTGACTCTTGACAACGGTAACTACTGGAATAACACTTCTCAACATATCTTAGACTTAGATATAAATGGTGGAACTGCTTGTTTTCAAGTAGGTGTTGAGGTTAGAACTACACAAGGTTTTAGAGGTATATTTTTTAGTATCTGGTATGGTAAACACAACTATCCAGCAGCAAGAACAGTCTATGATGATGGTTATACAGAGTTAACATTTCCATTAGCTGAAAGCTATAGATTTGGTAACAACTGGAAACACTTTAAAGTAGATTTACAAGAAAAACTACAGCAGTTTGAACCTGATAATGAAATCTTATCAGTTGAGTCATTTATCTTAAATGGTATGACTGGATCAGGAGCGATTGATAATATCAAGCTTCTTTCAGAGTAGTTTAAAAATTTCTACAAATCATAAAGCCCTAATTTTAGGGCTTTATTGGAAGTGAAAGCTTTAACTCCACCCATGTAAACATTTATGTAACTTGTATATTTTTTTAGTTTTTCAAGCTATAAATGCTAAAAACTAAAATATTATACTTAAAATACAACTGTGTCTAACGGTAGAGCTAAAGCTTCTACTTCCACAAGTTCCCTAAATTAAGTTAGTCTGTTTTTAATACACCAACTTTGTATTGGTATTTGTAGTTAGGAAAAAAAGATTTATAAATATCCCATTTCCATTTTTTTCTAAACATAGTGTATGGATAGTAAACATCATCTATACTAAGCCCTTGAGTATCTTCTAACACCTCTTCTAGTTTATAATTTCCCCATTTTATAGGTGCTAAGTCTGTTTTTATACTTTTATGGTCATCTCCTACAACAGACTTTGATACAGCATCAAAAGCGATATAAGATTGGTCAAAATTATCGCTAACTTGCATCAAAATATCTTTAACATCTTTTTCACTAAAGTACATGAAGAGTCCCTCAGCTATAAATAAAACATTTTTTTTCTCTTTTATATCATCTACCCAACTAAAGTCTAAAACACTTTTAGCGATATTTGTAGAGATAGTGTTTGGAAGTAACATCTCTCGTAGTTCTATAACTTCTGGCATATCTAGCTGATACCAGTTTAACTCAGAAAACCTGCTAAACCTAGCATCTAATCCAGCACCAAGATTGACAACTGTTGAGATTTTACCCTCTTTTACTCGCTTAGCGATAATATCATCAAAACAAAATGTTCGTATAGCGATAGCTACTTCTGTTCGCCAATCATCTTTGATAGTAGAAAAATCATAATCAATCTTCTCTAAAATAGAAACAGCTTCTTTATCTTCTATGATACCACCTTTTTTAGTCTCAGCAGCTCTAAAATAGAGAGGTACAAGTAGAGTCTCTAAAACATTACTCAAGTGTCCAACATCAATCATATATTTTACCTTTTATTTTAACCAAAATTATGCAATCGGGTTAATTCTCTAACTAGCACATAGTATGCCTATTTTAGAGTATCCTTATTTATATTTTGTCTAAAGATTGTAGGAGTTTCTAGGTCATTTTTCTCTTCTTGTTTTTGAATCTCTAAAGGTATATTTTCAACTACTTTCTCTTTTTCTATCACTTTTTTCTCTTCTTTAGGCTCTTGCACTTTAGAAAGTTCTTGTTCTTCTATCCTTTTTCCAAGACCTTGAAGGATTCTCTTTGCCTCATCACTTTTTATAGCTTTTATCTCTACTAAAGTATATGCCATACCTTCACAAAAACCTTTTATATGTTTTTGATTTTTTGTATCACCTTTTTGTTTTAACTCATAAAAGTGACTCACACCATCAATAAGTGAATTAATAAGCTTTGTTTTTGTAATATTGTCCATAATGGAGATTATAACAGATGGCAGTTAAAAAGATAACCATAACTTCAATGGTATTTGAGATAAACTATGAGATTTTAAACCCTAAAAATGAAAAAGATTTGATAATCTTACATGGTTGGGGTAGTAACAAAGAGATTATGAAACAAGCTTTTTCACAAACTTTTTCTAGCTTTAGACATGTATATATAGATATGCCAGGTTTTGGCAAGAGTGAAAATCATCATATACTTGATACTAAAAATTATGCAGAGATATTAGAGCAGTTTTTAAAAGAGATACATGCTTCTAAAGATGTTGTTTTGGGGCATTCGTTTGGTGGAAAGGTAGCAACTCTTTTAAAACCAGATGTTTTGATTCTTGTTAGTAACTCTGGTATACCTATACCTAAACCTCTTTCAGTTCGTTTGAAAATTTCTGTTTTTAAACTCTTTAAAAATCTTGGAGGGAGTAGCTTGGCTAAAGTCTTTGCTTCCAAAGATGTCGAGGGCATGAGTCAAGAGATGTATGAGACATTTAAAAAAGTGGTTAATGAAGATTTTAGTGATATTTTTGCTTCATATAAGGGAAAAACTTTTATATTTTGGGGAAAATCTGATACTGCTACTCCTCTTTGGAGTGGAGAAAAGATTTCTAAGCTTATCAAAAATAGTAGTTTTTACCCACTAGAAGGAGATCATTTCTTCTTTTTAAAACATAGTATATATATAGGAAAGGTTGTTGATGGAGAGTTATAAGATATTTGAATTGGTTTCGCATTTTTTGCTTGTGATGACACTTGGTTGGTATTTGATAACTAACCTTCAATGGTATAACTATAAGCTAGAGAGAGTTATATTTAAACATAAAAGATACTCTTGGCATATACTTTACTTTGTCCTTCCTATCTTTGCTTACTACCTTTTGGATAAATACTTTTGGATATATTTTTATCTAGGGCTATTACCTGCACTTTATGTCTGGAATAAAGGTATAGACAAAAAGCTTGTCTTTACAGCTAGAGTAAAAAGATTTTTTCTCTTTTTAGCCCTTGCTACACTTTTTGGTGACATGTTATGTTTGGTTAGTGGAAAGTGTCAAGTTTTAGGGGTTTTACTTCCTATTGGTGTGGCTCTCGGGGCTAGTTTCCTTTATGAGAAAATACTTTTTAACAGTTTTAAAAAACAGGCACAAAAAAAGCTAACTTCTATGGAAGGTTTAAAGATAGTAGCTATCACGGCAAGTTATGGGAAAACAAGTATCAAAAACTTTGTATACCAGATAGTTTCTCCCTACATAGAGGCTTACATGACACCAAGAAGTGTAAACACATTAGGAGGTTTAGTAAAAGATATAAACGATGACCTACCCTCCTCTTCTAAACTTTACATTGCAGAAGCTGGTGCTAGAGTCAAGGGAGATATAGATGATATATCTAAACTCTTAAACCATGATATAGCAGTTGTTGGAAGTATCGGAGAACAACATCTAGAGTACTTTAAAACTTTAGAAAATATAAGAAACACAAAGATGGAGATACTAAACTCTAGCAAACTAGATAAAGCTTTCATACATACAACAGCCCATGTAAAAGTAGATGATAAAGGTCTTATCTTTGGAGACAATATCAAAAATATCTCTGCAACTCTTGATGGTATTAGTTTTGATATGGAGCTTAAAGGAACACTACAGCACTTTGAAGCCCCACTTTTAGGAGAGTTCAATGCTATCAATCTCGCAGCTTCTATCTTAGTAGCAGATGAGCTAGGGATAGATGTACAAAACATTAAAAAAGAGTTAAAAAAACTAAAACAGGTTGATCATCGCTTACAAAAGATAGAAGCTGGTGGAAAACTTATCATAGACGATAGCTTTAATGGAAATCTTGAAGGCATGTTAAGCTCTTATAGTTTGATGAATGGATACAAAGGCAAAAAAGTTATCATTACCCCAGGAGTGATAGAGAGTGATGAAAAAAGTAATATTTTACTAGCTAAAAAAATAGATGAAGTCTTTGATACCGTTATCATCACAGGAAAAGTCAATGCTTCTCTACTTTATGAAAACATAGAAAAATCTCAAAAGATACTTTTAAGTGATAAAGATAAGCTAGAAGAGATTTTAGCAGAGCATACCATGCCTGGGGATTTAGTACTTTTTTCCAATGATGCACCAACATTCATGTAAAATAAGAAAATGCTATAGTTTAAACATATTTTACCTATAATTTTATAATTTAAAATTTTAAGGAGGAGATATGATTAAGCAGATAAAGCTTTCTCTGTTAGCTAGTGGTGTTGTGATGGCACTTTTTACTGGCTGTGGATACGACAATGAGGATGAAAATATTGTAGGCAAAAATGCTCTTATTGTCGAAACTGACACTTTTAAACCTGCTGTGGATTTACCTAAAGAGGCTATACAGATGGGATTTGATGCCTTTGCAGCCAAAACTGGAACAACTGCAAAAAAAGCATTGCTTGGTATAAAATCTTATAAGATACACTATAACACAACAGATGACAATGGAAAAAGTGTTAAAACTTCTGGACTTATAACTGTCCCTAAGCTTAGCAAAGCATTTTTTACAGCTTATAAAAACAATCAAATTCCAGGACTTGACAACCCAGAACATGATGACTTTACGCTCTCTATAGTAAGTGACCAGCATGGAACTATATTTTCCCGTGCAAAATCACCAACAGTAGATATAGGTCCAAGAAATCCAAATACACTCTCAACACTCTTTAGTAGTGCTGCTTTGTTTATGACGGTTCAGCCAGATTATATAGGATTTGGAGATTCAAAAACTCCTCATCCTTTTGTTTTGGAAAAATCGTTAGCAAATGCAACGGTTGATATGATAAAAGCTGCTATCGCTTTTGCAAACAAAGCGGAACTTCCTATAAATGGACAAGTTTTTCTTTCAGGTTATTCAGAAGGTGGTTATGCAACCTTAGCAGCAGCCAAAGATATACAACAAAATCATCCAGAGATAAACTTAAAAGCAGTCGCACCTATGGCGGGACCTTATGACATGGAAACGATGGGAATGCTTTCTCTCTCAGCTCAAGCTATGCCATTTCCACCATACTTAGCAAATGTTATACACTCTTATAGTGAAACATACAGTGATGTTGATGAAAAAGAGATTATAACAGCAAAGTATCAACCTTTACTTAGCACGATATTTGATGGAGATCATAACAGAAGTGTAGCTTATATATCACTCCCACATGTAAGTCAAGCAGAGCCAAATATACTAGTAGCACAAAATCCTTCTACTCTTTTTCAAGCATCTATCATGAGTGACTATCAAAATGATGAAAATACACCACTAAGAAAAAGATTTAAAGAGAACTCCCCAATTAACTGGAAACCAACTATGCCTATAAAAATCATACATTGTACAAATGATGAAGTTATACCTTACAAGATGAGTGAGTTAGCCTATGCCTCTTTAAAGAAGCAAGGCTCTACGACAGTTGAATTGGTACCCATAGAAGGTGTTACAGCGGATTTAGCTAGACATGAATCAGTTCATGGAAATTGTGGCTTAGCATCTTATGCACAAGTTGTACCTTGGTTTGTAAAAATCAGAAAGCCTAAACAAGGAGGAAAATAATCATGAAAAAGATACTACTCATAAGCACTATAACAAGTTCACTTCTTGTAGCAAGTGGATACAGAATACCAGAAAACTCTATAAACTCGATGGCACTAAGTGGTGCTTATATAGCAAATGCACATGGAGCAGATAGTTCATACTACAACCCAGCAAATATGATTTTTAATGAAAACATAAACCAAGTAGAGGGTGCAGTAACATATATCAACTTAGCAGAGATAAACTATACAGACAAACAAAAAACAGAACGTAACTCTCACTCGAAAGAGGAAAATCTTTTTGCACCTAGTCTTTTTTATAGTTCAAAAGATTATAACGGACTTCGTTATGGTTTTTCTATGACTGTACCTGGTGGCTTATCTAAAAGATGGGAATCCCCTTATGCCAAAGCATTTGCCGAAGAGTTTACTCTAAAAATCATCGAGTTAAATCCTTCAATCGCTTATAAAGTTAGTGATAATCTTGCTATCGGTGGAGGAGTTAGACTTATCTATAGTGAAGGTATCGTAAAAAGTGATGCAACAGCTTTTGGAAAACCAGTTGTACGAGATATGGAAGCTGATACGATAGAGTATGGCTATAACCTAGCCCTTACTTACAAACCTGTATCTGAGGTTAAAGTTTCTGCAACTTATAGATCTAACATCGACTTAAATGAAGAGGGAAATGCAAAACTTTATCTAAGTGGTACAAAACTTTATGATGGAGGGGCTAGTGTTTCTGTTCCTCTTCCTGCAGTTGCTGCTGTTGCTGTTAGTTATGATTATGGTTGTACTACAGTTGAGTTAGAGTATGAAAGAACCATGTGGAGTGAGTATAAAGAGTTAGATTTTAACTTTAAAGATGATGTCCCTAGTGCTTTACAAAAAGCTTTTGATGAGCCAAAGCCTAGAGAGTGGGAAGATACTGATGCTATTCGTTTGGGTATCACACACCACTTAAACGATAAAGTAACACTTATGGGAGGTATCGCCACAGATGACAATCCTGCACAAACCAAGCATTTAGGATTTGAACTACCAGATAGTGATGCTCTGCTTTACTCTGCTGGTTTGAACTATAACTATAGCAAGACTTTGGCATTTGGTGCGAGTGTTTTATATGATAGTAAAGATGAAAGATCTGTATCACAAGGAAGAAGTTTAACAAACCCACTAGCTATAGAGGGAGAGTTTAAAGATGCAAGTGCAACACTTGTAACAGTTGGTGTACAATACAAGTTTTAAAAATCAAAAGTAACACTTAACTTTTTCATAGTTAAGTGTTACTTTTGTCTGATTCCGTTAAGGTTTTATACTCCCCTTTATAAACTACCAATCAAGTCTTTTGATGGTTCTTTTAGATGCTCTATCATCAAAAATCTTACCCTCTTTACCTTTTCCTGACCAAGTGTTTACAGGACTTAGTAGTTTGTATGTAAAGTCATGGTCTATGTTATTTGCATCTGGTTTGTTTTCGTTATACATCAAAAAAGTTTCTGGTCTATATAAGACTCTATTTTTGTTTGGTAACTTCTCTGCTTTTATCTTGATACGAGTAGATGACTCTTTGGTTACATCTGTCTTAGCATTTGGATATCTCAATCTTGGAAATAGACCAATATCTAAAGAAGCATCAGTAGATGGCAATATATACCACTTATCAACACTATCTTTACCATGTGGTAGGTTTGCTGCTAAGTTATAATCTACAGGATTTATACCTGCTGGCAAATATACCTCATAATCAATCGTAGCATTTAATTCATCGCCTATAACTTCTATATCATTTTGTACATGTGCTCTTGCATAGATAAAAGTTGATATTTTAGGGTCAATCACTGTTTTGTTTATATCTCCATCATCAACATGAACACTTTTTACTTCTAATCGTAAAGGTGCATAAGCAATATTTGTCTTCCTATCAAAGTTAAGAGCTATGGTTTCATTTCTCTCTCCTTTTATAAACTTAGTTGTATCTATGGTGTAGCTTATGTTCATATCTCCTGGTATGATAGGTTTAGGAGATATATTGTTAAAAGTATCATTTATATCTTTAAACCGTGCCTTGATATTTTGTCCTGATGGATTAAAAGCATTGAGTGTAAACTTAAAAGTTGTAGGTTTAGTAGCATAACATTCAGAGACATAGTTTTCAAGAACTTTATCTTTATCATTTAAAACTTTTATCTTTGAAAATAGTCTTGCTCCCATTGCTTGAGGATTATTACTATAGTAAGTGTAGTTTACTGTATCACTATAGTTATGGTTTTTATAATCCCACTCAAGAGAGAACTTTGCAGGGGTAAATGATATACTTGTGGCTGCTTTTGTGATAAGTCTTTGGTTATCATCTGTATCATTCTTATCTACAATAGCAAACTCATGACCTATAGGTTCAGATATATTTATATCTATCTTACCAACTTCGCTATAGTTTTTAGTAAAATACACTCCGCCATCTGTAAAATTTATATCAGAAAACTTAAAACTATCATCAAGCTTACATGCAGGTTTTTTCTCTTTTAC
>JAUTBQ010181152.1:0-10982 GCA_032361185.1 Lepetodrilus ovalis
TGGATGTCCACTGGGTGATGAGGTGCTTCTGAAAATGCATTACTCTTATTCCCTTTAGACTTCACGCACATTCACTCAACACTATTATGCCCCATTATCTACTTGAGCACAGTAGAATACCAACATTACATTACATTATTAAATCCTGGGGTAACTGGCTTATAGCAATAGCATGCTCCAATTCCAACTGTTAAGTCCAAACACATTCCTCAGTGGTAAAGAGACTACACACTAGCACCTGTTGTTCCTATCCAATAAGATTAAATCCATCCATTATTCAGAAGCACCCAGTTACATCGCACTGAATCAGTTCCCCCACCGGTGTTAATCCACAACACTTTTGCTTCGCTGCTGGTCAGGTACTTTAAAGGATTTTTATGAGGAATGGAGGTCATTGTCAAACCATCACTTGGTCATAATAAACCATAATGATCCATTGCTGCCATCATGAAGGTCAATACCTTTAATGAAATATATGGCTTGATGGAGACTCACTTTGTTTGCTGAGGTAATTGCTTGCAGCACAGGTTGATTGGAAAGTGGTGTCGGTGTAATGATGGCATTGGGGACTGTAGTGTTTACTGATGTTATCGAGAACTTCTAATTACATATAATCTTTTCATTTGTTGTGGGCGTAGAGTATCCTTTTAAACATTTCTCTGTTCACTTCTCTATTATGGCATCAAAGGTTATAGCATCACTGAAAAATACCAATTTGTCATTTGGGCATTGTGGCTCCATTTCTTTGCTTTTATAAATGAGTGAATGCAGATAGTAGGACCTTTTTTTCAAAGCACTCGGATTCAAAGAGTTTAAAGCTCATTTTGACAGAAGTATGTCCAATGATCGACTACACACAATATTAAAACCCTTTTATCAGTTAAAGGTGGAGGACCTGACACTTGTACAGGGGTCTTATAGCTGTGGAGCTAGTGTTAGTGTGGTCTACCAGGTGAAAATCAATATTTGGTATGGGAAATATTTGTCAAATATTTGATTCTAGCCTCTCATATGCTTCTCAATCGGTGCTCAATCTATTTTCCAGTGCCATGAGTTTACTTGCTTCTTATCGGTAGTCAACCGTTTGCACATATCCATCTTGGTTCCTTGTCGAGTTACAATATATGGGTTAACTCCTGGTCTTCTTGCAATGATGTGCCGAGAGAGGTTTCTTCAGAACCAGCTTCAATGAAGTCTCTGATGAGGTCATCTGATAACCTTCTTCATTGATTCATTTGAACATGAAGGAAGATAATAAATTTTGTGTTCAGAATCTCGGTTTATGTAGTTTGTGGAGTGCGGTGTGTCGATCTGTTCTGTCACACTAAGGATGTGACATGCTTTGTACTTCAGTCAGGATGACACGATGTCAAGGCATCCACTGCTGCACCAGTCATGCGATATGCCAATCAGGTTAATCGTGTTACAAAGTTTTATGTCGGGTTCAATGTATAAACTATTAAATTAAATGGGTGTCTAAATTTTGAAAATTCATCGGCATATATATGTCTTGGTCTGGATTTTTAAGGTGAAATTTCATGGTCGAATTTAGACATGACTGATATTAGATAATCATAGACAAGCCTTTCAGCTATTTCTGTTTTGTAAATAAACTTGACCATCTTATTCTTTCTGTGGTTTTTTTTTATAATCAACACAGAAGATATCAATACTTATGTTAATTACCTCTATTTATTATTCATACATGATGTCGACAACCATTAATTATTGAGGAATATGAATTCCTGTAAATGTCAAGAATCAATAGATATTGTGAAATTGTTAGAACCTTTCGTTTGATGCAATCTCTGATAAATGTTATGTCTGCATCTAAGTTGGCATCAGGCAGACATATTTATTGCTTGTTGTTTTGAACAAAGGATTTTGCCATCATGGATCAACACACAATTTTTGTTGATTTCAACTAGTGATCTGCAGCATATAGAAACTAACTTTAAACCATACATACAGTACTCACTTGAATAGTGATACAAATAACAAATGTTATGAATTTCTACTCCCCCTTAGGATACCTTTTGCATTGGGAGAAATGGCCCGGATGAGTGGGCGAATATTAATTGAGAACCCTGATACATTGCAAATCTTGATACCAATGTATCTGTTGTATGTTTTATGACAATAAATTATCATACGATTTTTTGAATGAATTGCAAAATGCGATATATTTTTATGTTTTTGTATTTGTATCCCATTAACAATTTTGCTGTATTATCTTCTGCCATTGCTCTCCTGCTAACAGGTCCCCTCCCAAGAAAGGGTCTGGAATAAGCGTTTGGTAATAAAGTGAGATATAAGACATCTTCTATGGGCATGAATGTCAACAGTATGCATGGCTTAGGCAGGCCAGGCCGTCGATGTATTGAACTGAGGAGTTCATGTATATGCTGACACTCTTCGTATTCCTCTTCTATACCTGATTTGCTTGTCTGGTACGCAATCCTATCTAGTATCCGCCTTGACCGCGGATGTCTGATCAGGCTTTCCTTTGACCACACGTATCTGGAGTAGCAGCAGTAATGAAAGTTTATGTTGCCTAATAGAAAAGTATAAATATACCAGACTTAGAGATCAAAATACCTAATGTAGTGGGAGCCAATTGCGCAGGTTTAGTTACTAGCACTGAATGTTAATGGAATGAAATCTGTAATAGGTCTAGGCAGATCATTTAACCCTCTCCCTGCTAGATTAGGCACAGGCATTGCTCACTAGGGCATCTCTGGTTGACTGCAATATTGAGAGAGTCGCTACACAACTCGGTTCCTGCTTATTACAGAGTTTGTGCAGTGATCCAGACTGGTTTTGACCCATTGCATACTGAAAGCATACTGGATATGATCTAAAGAGTAGTGTCTGTGCCTAATCCAGCAGGAAGAGGGTTAAAGGGTCTGCCTATACCAATATTAAGATATACAAAAGGCTTCTATTAATGCAGTGATTATAGTATACAGTGCCCCCTCGATATAAGGCTGTTCGATACAGAGCGGATTCGTATATAAGGCTGGGTCAGATGTGGTACTATAAGGCTGGGGGTATGTCATGGACCCCAAATACAGCCTTATATAGAGGGGACACTGTACTATAGTATGTAGCATAACTCACTGATGTTCCTGTGAAATGTGGAACAAATAAATTACCTGTAGAAGCCTGCATTTTCAGTAGAATCTGTTTATGTAAAGAAATATATTTAAAAAAACCCACTTTTTCTGAGCATAGGAATAATTTTCCAAGAAAGAAAATATTGCATTCATTTTTCATAAAAAGTATTTCTCTCTCGTATAGCCCATAGGTCTCCTTGTTTTCGACCAATGGGAGAGGGCCCGTTAGTCATTATTTCATTATAAAAATGTTCGTTGTCAGAAGAAATGTTATATATATATTTTCGTAGTTCTGTAACCCTCAAACAAAATGGAGAGTCTTAACCGTACGAGATGTTGAGCTTGTTTGAGCTCTGGTAACTCTACCCAGCCATGGTCTGCCTATTGTGGTCAGAATGCTTCTTGTGTGATATCGTTCCCTGTGACATTGTCCGTTTCTAGTGTCGTTGTGTCATTAACCGCTGGAATGATGACCGTGTCACGTCATCCTCTCCATAACGTAATTGGATTGCTTCTTCTGAGCTATTGCATTCTGGTGGACTCGCATCATTTAGAGTAATACTCTCAACTCTTTTTATTAACATATTTCCCTGGTCATTTCCTAATAACGTAATCCATTTAATTCCGTTGATGACCTGCTGATTGAAGTTTGTTGAATGTATCGTAGTGTTTCCTATTTTTTACTTTCAGTTTCCATTATATGTTGTCTGTATGTTCGGCAATTATCCTATATTACATTTCAGTTCCAGTTATAGCAATGCTGTTTGAATCTTGGCTGTATGTTCTGGTGTAATGCATAGATATTGTCTTGTGTTTGTTTAGTAGTCATTTAATATTTTGTTTGTTATTCAGCTCAAGACTTCCAATAACAATTGCTTTGAAAACTAGCCATTAACTGCATTACCAACTTTTCTTTTTTTTTTTTCTCCGCTGAATATACCGTACAATGTGAAGGTGTTTGAGATCATGTACTGAAGCTTATTCTTATCTGCAAGCATGATTGGCTCATTATGTATACATGTGACCAGATTTCATATCGGTCATGGTCATATTCAGTTGATGTTGCCATGGATACGTATGGGAAAATATAGGAATCCTATTATCCTATTATCCTATTAACATTGATTTATGTGCTTAATGCAGTGATTCCAACAACATTAATGAATGTGTTATTTTATTAATATGTCTATGCTTTGTGATAGGAATGTTGGACTTTGTGTAACACACATGACCACTTTGTACGCTTGTCATTAAGAAAATTAGGAGATAAACGTGACAAATAATGTTTCATATTGATGTTCTGGCATAGAATTCTGACTCTTATCCGAAATATCATTATGTCATATTTATCGCTCAATTTACACAAGAATGCTAGCTGTTATCAGAAGCATATTATCACAGATCTAACCAGGATGCATAAGTGACTTGTGGCATCCAGGGATTTTGTCAAACTGGAAAATATGTTTCATGGGCATTGATTTTTGGACAATAATTAGGATAGGCAGTCTATTTGTGAATGTAAAAGAGTGCAACTGCATGGACATGTCAACAGATGCATGTCCCAACATTGTTGTGCCAACCATATTATCCATAACACAATCATCTAACAACAATGTTTAACCCACATAATTATATTGCATCTATAATTTTACTTTTATGATATGTTATTAATAATTTCTAGGATTATTATTATATTTATATTCTAGAAATTTCCTACTATTCATAACTAGGAAAATCTTATATCACACCATGGTACATACACACCTGCTTTAAATACTCCCAAGGAAGAAAACAACTGGAAAAGCATATCTAGTTATTGACATACCTAGCATGGACGTAGCTTTACACAATAGCCCATCTATCATCTAAGACATGAGTAGCCACCAATACCCTACAAATCTAGCCCAGCAACCGAGCTATTGCTTTCACAGTGATCAGAATTAAATTAGCACTGAAGTGTCTTCAGCTTGTCCTTGGAGGTAGATTGCTGTCTTAGGGCTGCCACACACTTGTCAGCGTGAGGATCTACCTCCCAGTGTCCTGCTGACACCCAGAGTCCCTCCTTCTGATCCTCCTGGTCCTCACTGAGGACTAGTGAGGACATGAAGGACCAGGGAGGACGTGAAGGACACAATATGTAGTATACATCTTTACAGTGTAGTTCAAGTCATATTTGTCATCTGTAATTGATGTTGGCTTGCAAGATACCACCAGGAAGGTGCACGGAAGAACCTATGCAAAAAGTAACGAAAACCAGAGAAACCTGTTTTAAAAAACTTTTAAGAACAAATTCAAGAACATTTCTATGTGACATACATGAGCTAGTTCTATGTCTTTAATAACATTATAGCTATGCCAACCAAACTAGGGCAAAATAATACTTAGAAAAACTATATGCCAAATAAATGTATATTTTGTAAAACTTGTAAAATTGCTATGGTATGAGTTTTCTCATGAGACAATACCAAACAAATGTTTATATTACTCATACATGTCAAATTGTACTACCAGTTATGTTATGGAAATACTAATCAAATATTTACTAACCGTCCCTCAGAGCTGCCAGTTGCAACACACTAAAAGCATACACTATGCAAATACAACCCACTACTATTTGATGACAGATGAGATCTGTCATCCCTGTTATACTGGATAGTGCTGTTGTTTGATCTGCTCTTTTTTCCTGCAAGGTTTTAACATATATATTTAATTACTATTCAGTTGAATAAAAAAATCACCCAGTAAAACAAAATTACCATTTCACCTCATGTAGCATAAAAAATAATCTAGCAGTTTTAACATGTTATTCCACATTGGTTTTCATCCAAAATTACTGAATACAATGGAATATTCATGCAAAACAAATCCTAGAAAATAGCTGCATTTTTGTTAATTTCTATGGTATTTAATACCATTGGTTCTTGTGGGTTAGACCGGGCACTAACTACAATTAACCTTTTTTCTGCCCAATAACTATGGCATATAAGAACCTGGAGCATGATGAGGGATCTTGCCATGATTCACATTTTCTGGGATCAGAATATTCCCTGTGGATTAACATTTTCTCTACACAGTATGAGGGTCTGTAGAAAGCCTGCCTGTTTGAACTATCAATAATTGACACTGGTGAAGTTGGCTAGCTTAGCATGATTCCAATGGTTTGGGATCCGATCATCAAAGCTGGCCATGGGCTGCTATGTAGGATTAACCCCTGAAATCAGCCATTAACTACCAGAGCGACAGACCTACGCTGCTAAAGGGATGGTTACTACCAGTCTTTTCGCTTTGGCAGAATGGCAAGTTCTTGCAAATATTTTTCTTCTTCCATTTATATCATGAAAATGATTTAATTGAGCTCACGGGAGTAAGCGATATAGATCTGTAGAAGTGTTTTAGGATTGTGAAGCTGCATCATGGAATATACAAGTGTACCATTGATACATCTTGTTGTCAGTACATGTTCAGAGACACCTTCCATTACTGGTAGCAAAATTAACAAGAAACCAAAATTACAAGATTACATTCCCATGTCCAAATCCTGTTGAGAAAACAAAACTACAGATTTTTTAAGATAATGAAGAGTCTAGGCCAGCTAGCTTTCCCAGATGGATAGTTAAATCTATCTACATTGCCCTCTTGGCTGGCAGTGATCTCCATTTGGTGTTGGTCGACTGAAGACACACATAGAGAGAGATCAGATAACTACTTCTACAGCTAAATTGCTGACTCAGTGAAAAATTGATTTCTGGAAGTAATATGATGAAAACACGGACAGACCACTTCCTTCTGGTTGTACTTAAGACACTTGACCAATAGCTGTCCAGTCCAGGGTGTCCGAAGAGGCAGCCTAGACGATTCTGACCTAATGTCGGCCAAAGTTATGTTGACCATCTCCTGACTCCACTGCTCTCATGGTGGACGATGGTGGCACAGTGGTATGTCATCAGACTTCAGAGCCAAAGGTCCCGAGGTTTGGACCCTCCATGTGGACCCAAATTCATTGTCAGGATTGTCACGTATAGGTGAAATATTCCTGCTGCGATTATCATAGGACGTGTCTGGACTTTGGCAGTATAGATCTAATCATTGGTTCATCAGTACCAGCAGGTGCTTGCAGGTTTACTGCAACATTCAGTGCTTCAGGTTTTGTAGGTTTCCTTCTGCCACAAGCTGAGAAATCATTAAATCATATGGAACATATCTTAAAACCTTAACTCAAGCAAAACAAAGCAGCACATAAATACATAAAAGTAGAAAAACATACATACAGAATAACAATGGCAAGATTCTTCATTTAATTTTCTACCTTCGAGTTCCATATGCTGTAGTCGTTGGACCTAACCCTAGTCTGACCCATTGATTCCTATCTGGAGACCAAGGGGAACTTTGACGACACAGAGATCGGTTCCTTCAATTCCTAGTATTGACTTTAGACTTGTACCTCCACAATCCAATTCCCTGTCTGTCATAACACTAGTTATCTTTCCCTTTCTACTAATGATAACATCATCGCACCCATCATGTTTTTGCCCGTCTCAGTCTCACTGGCTGTGAGATAACATCTCGCCGACTGATGAAGTATTGATGTATTACAACATGTTCAACAAGCATGCCAGTGTATGGAACACTGTACTGACACTAAGCTCTTTAACTCTGGAAGAAAGCTATACATACGTCGGCATTCTTAGCCATTGCGGCAGATCTTTGTGTACTAAGAATATGTATTCTTTTTTAATGGGCTCAGTATGCTTGTATTCTATTTTTGTTTTATTATTTTGTTGTTATAGCAAAATGAAAAGAAAATGTGCTTAAAAATGGAACTAATGACTGCATGTGTATGGCAATCATAAATATTATGGTCTATCAGGTACTATCTTCCAGAACCTAATGACAATAAATAATATGTATATTAATAAAAAGGTTAATGTGCACATCTTGCACAGTTTTATCTCCATGTGACTTATACATTTCTCCATAGTGAATACATTTCTTCTCAATTATTATAATGACTTGCAATGAAAGATTTTGGTATTTCTTTATTGACAAGTTCTATGAATTTTTCAAAGGTTGCATTATTATTTTTTTTAAACCTGACAAAAATTAATGCGACAGGAGTGGTTAGAAGATATTTATGCAAATTAATCCTGTATTTATTCTACAAATTACAAAATTATTTTTCATCAAATTTCCATTGTCAATATGATGATTTTTCAGCCTCCCCTGTTGGTGCTGTGATCAGGTACTAGTAAGTGGAGTAACAAGGCTCGGTGTTGTAGTATGAGGTATATCCTGTGTATATTTGTCGGGTATGTCTGCGCTGTTTCAGTTACACGTTTCCCAGCATGCAAAGCCTTGGCGAGGACCTGGTCTGCGTCCTGGATCAACTCGAGTACGTATTGACTAATCACATGACTATATTATTATATCATGCTTATAATATTCAAATCTAATATCACTAATTATATAATATTCTTTAAAAAGTAATGGGAAATTTCCCAGTTTACTCATTTGCTCATCATGATGAAAATATCCTTAAAAAATATTTTTAATCAAAATGAGAAAGAATATTAGGTAAGATTTTGAAAAAAATATAAATGTCTCCATAATGGATAGCAGTAGCATTATCATTATCTGGATAGTACAATATTAAAGGTATATTGTTCGTTTAATTTTAGTATGTAAAACCTGTGAAGAATTTTATATGATGGATATTCCTCCAAATGTATCCCCACCATAAGGATGGTAGCACCTCACTCAATCTCCTCACTCCATAAATAACTACAAGGAAATTAACTTTATGAATAAGAACTCCAGAAGAATTTCTATTGCATACAAGTCGAATGTATTACAAGTACACTTCACAATGTTTCAAACTGCCCTATATACTGTATTCTGATTAGAACATGACATGAGTGATTTAACATTCAGACAGTTTCGTGACATTTTAATGATTCTGCTGAATCAGATGTTTATTGAGTGAGTGACATTGCAAACATACAGAATCTTGTAACATGCTAGTGATTCCGTTCTGATCATCGTATTGCGTGTTTGCCACTCTATTGCAGTGAATTATTTGCTCTACGACACTTTAGTGTACGTTTCTCTTGATTGAATTTAGATGGCTTTATATCAGCTCAAGTTGCAACACAAATGTCAACGTCATCTCCTTTTATATTCTAAGGAACTAGTTTTAATTAAAATTTACAATTTACATTGCTTTCAGTAATGAAAATTAAATTGAATCAACTAAACCCTAACTTTCACTAAATTACGTAAATATTGATGACATTCTTTCCCTTTTTTTTCCATCGGCTGACACTATTGAAAGGAACGTCTATCATTGTTAACCAAAGTCTATACATGAGGCAATGCATTATTTATAAGAGGATTTTCATGTAGGAGAACTCTGATGAATTTTCTCAGTGTACAGACACATTTA
Source organism: Lepetodrilus ovalis (assembly GCA_032361185.1). NCBI lineage: Eukaryota > Metazoa > Mollusca > Gastropoda > Lepetellida > Lepetodrilidae > Lepetodrilus > Lepetodrilus ovalis. The sequence continues at coordinate 9,556 of JAUTBQ010181152.1, forward strand.
AGTGACGTACCTCTTAAACCGTGCTGCAAGGTAAACACGTAGTTGATGTAAAGTTGAAAGTTACGAGGCCGTGACATTGAGTGATGGATGCCCACGTCTGTGTTTCAGCGTCAAGCAAGTGATCGGAGTAGGCGAGGGAGCAGGAGCTAATATAATTGCCAGATTTGCGGTACGACGCTGCGCAGTAAACCATGGCTGATGCCATGTGTATCGAAAACTAGTGGCTGTCACAACCCCATATTGAACATTACTTAGATTTGTATTTGTCATTAATCATTTGTAAAAAAAATAAAATTTCCTTATACAGTGGACCCCTGTTTGTCCGGACCGGATATCCAGTTCCCTCACTATCTGAACGTTTTTTACTGGGAACCATATATCAGTCTGCAAAATATGAGGATACTAATATGATAATAATGTAATTGTGATGATACAAATATGATAATAGTGTAAAAGGTGTGTTACAAATTGAAATATGACAGTGCTGTAAATGTGATACAAGTATGACTATATTGTAATGGTCATATATTGTATTGTTACAGTGCCCCCTCGATATAACGCTGAATTTGGGGTCCATGACATACCCCCAGCCTTATAGTACCAGCCTTATAGGATAGTACAAGTAAATAACAAAAATAAAAATGGGATCCACATCTGACCCAGGCTTATATCCGAATCCGCTGTATCGAACAGCCTTATATCGAGGGGACACTGTCACTATTACAATACTGTAAAATTAAGAATAGCCATGTGATATTGCTGTAAATGTGAGAACACCGATCAATGCCATTATACTGTAAATGTGAGAATACCAATATGACAATTCTGTATATGTGAGAATATCCATATGACAATACGGTAAATGTGACATTACAAATTGAAATGTGATATTGCTGTAAATATGAAGTATGGCTCTGGTAAATGTGAGAATACCGATATGACAATACTGTAAATGTGAGAATACCCATATGACAATACTGTAAATGTGAGAATACCCATATGACAATACTGTAAATGTGAGAATACCCATATGACAGTCCTGTATTTGTGAGAATACCCTTATAACAATACTGCAAGTATTAGAATACCCATATAACCATACTGTCAATGTGATAAATACATACAACAATACTGTAAATGTGAGAATACCGATATGACAAGACTGTAAATATGAGAATACCCATATGACAGTCCTGTATTTGTGAGAATACCCATATAACAATACTGCAAGTATTAGAATACCCATATAACCATACTGTCAATTGTGATAAATACATATAGCAATACTGTAAATGTGAGAATACCGATATGACAGTCCTGTATTTGTGAGAATACCCATATAACAATACAGCAAGTACAGTGCCCCCTCGATATAAGGCTGTTCGATACAGAGCGGATTCGGATATAAGGCTGGGTCAGATGTGGAC
>JAUTBQ010181163.1:0-10980 GCA_032361185.1 Lepetodrilus ovalis
TGAATGTACTTTGTAGTTGTAGCTAAGAACTAGTGAAACACGGCCATACATATCTGTGATTGTATGCCTTTAAATATGTCGATCATATTTCTTCACATGACATGTCTAGAAACAACACCGGACAATTCGTCAACATTATTGGGAGAATATGAAAGCGTTATCCGGAATACACGTGTTCCGGAACTGACACACACACTGTAGTTATTGCAGTTTTATAAATGTTCAGAAAAATGTAGGAAAATAATAATAAATAACAAAGATGCGGAAATAAATGTTAAAAGATGGCACTCACTCATTTGTTTTCGTCGCGCTTTGTCACAAATAGCAGGCCTGAGGTGAACCTTTTCTCCGTTCTCCAACATACAGTCTTGATCGCATACGAGAACTCCCAGGCAGGATTTCTTGAGAATCAGTGAGTTGTGATTGTTCGTATTGCGCATGGCCCAACCGCTCACGTGACGTCGACTGTCTTCCTGTTCCGGATTATAGACGTACCGGGCGTGACCATTCGGCCAGATTTCGAATTTATCGAACTTCACAACCTGGAAAAGGATTAGATTATTAAGAAAAACATTGTTTTAAGATAAAAGAAATAATAGTTCTTACGGTTATTTCTATTATAACAAATGTGTTCAATCTAGCTTCAAATGGTTAACATTGCGTTTCATAAAACGGTCGTACCATTACTCGATATTTACGTCGTTTCCTGCAATAGCAAAAGCATGGCGCACCCCATGATTTACGCTTGGACTACAGTACGACCTTTTAATGAAATCCGTAATGAATGGCAACCACGCTCATGGATTCCACTGCAAATTGTTCAATAAATGACATTGTATAAATGTATAAAGGCGAAATTTAAAGAATTATATTGCTAGAATTATATAGCTTAAGTTTGAAAAGCATCGCCTATGCTTTATACCAATAGCATAATACTCCAACACATAATTGAAATGTGTCGAGTGAACGTTGATAGTAGCGTACGAAAATCACCAAGAGACCATGTATTATAATTTCTATTTTATTTCAATAATAACAATTAACGCTAAGTAAGAAGTGTGCATAAATGCATCGCTTGTATTGTGCTAAATTCGTCAGTGAATTGCTGTCCTTACGCGATCGAAATACTTCTGTACAACTCTGTAGAATATTAATAGTAGATAATGCAAAACATTAAAACTCAGATATTTAATCTTTAATTGTTTACCAAAGCTCTACTAACATTAATTATTTATTTCAATGCATGTATATAAATCATGCAAGTTAAAAAAATTAATCATAAAGCTGTGAAGTCTCTGATAGCCGCACATATTTTTATTATTCTGAGATGACCTGTAGATATGAAAGCAGATACAAATGTGAGTCCTGGCGCCACCTCAGATTCTGAATAGGTGATAAAATACTTTAGTTTAATTACAGTATGCATATTTTAGCCTGTATTTGTGAACGCGCCCCTAGCCTATTTCCCCGGTATTTTGGCAAGAAACGATCTGTCCCACGTAATGTAACTAAAGAAGGCGTGCGAATAGGGCCTAGTATATTGATGCAGTCACTTGTAACGAGATGCCATGCCGGTATACAAAGCATATATCAACATTCAACAGTATGATAAAAGTCAATGGTTACAAGTTTCAAAGTACTAGTCTTACGTGGATTACTAAAGGTGTTGTCTGAGCACAAATATATTTCTCCAACTCTATAATTAATTTTTACCAAGAATATGACGAAATCCTGAGCGAATATTCCTACAGCGTTTTTCATATTCATAACTAAGATATTGTTTACTATTGTAAAACCTCGCTGACCGAGATGATTTCAATAACATTTTCCTCTAACTATATTCTTGACGGCGGTTCAAGTCTGGTATAAGCCCTATACCATTCATTAAGTCACCGTCAGTCGTATATTGTATCACGTTATTTCATTCAAGAACACCTTTACGACACATTTACATTGGGCATATGTCGCTACGTATAAACGTGGGCCTCTCTTTCGTTGTGGTCACACTTGCAGGACACACTGGTCAACGGTATCAATTGCAGAGGTCATCGTGGACACGTCCTAATAGCAGAGTATCGTGTTATAAATGAAAAGGTTGGTTTTTGACTGTGGCTTTAGGCCTAAATTACCCTGTCAGTGGGGTTGTTCTTTGCATTTGAGAGGCTCTTACTCATAAAGCATTTATAACAGGGATTTCTTCGTCTGGGGAGAAATACAAGATTCAAGACCGATCAAAATGGTACTGTGCTGACTTTTGAGTCTATTCAGCAGCTTTAATAACGGATGCAGTGTGATTCGTACATGTTCTTAACAATGAATGATTGGTGTTGGTGATTGAACTAGACTTAATTTGTTTTCTGCTTCTTCAGTACCTTGTGTTTAATATATATTGAGTCCTGTTCAGTCATCAGTAAAAGATCATTCTTTTATCACGTTGTATGTCATACAGTAACTATGACATTTACCCTAGATCAACGAAAAGAAATATTCTGATCGTTTCGCATTAATGCTGAACATATTTTTGAACAACAGTATTACATTGTTAGAGAGGTTCCATAAAATGAAATGCATTACTAATTCAGAGCTTGTCGTGTTCATTGATACTCGAGTAATATTTTCAAAACAAGTTATCGAAACTAAATATTCTCAAAAAGATATGAAACGCTTTAAATTTCAAATCCTACTGCAAAACAACGTACAAAGTATAAGGTACTAATTCAAGACTGATAGTTAACTGTCTTTGTTTAAGGACGTTGTCTTAGTTTCGCTTAGTCGACAGTCTGGTTGGTTTAGGTGTGTTATTTGTCCCTGTGCAGGGACATTTGTTTTTGGATTTTTTTAAAATGGATGCGGGCAGCAATATTTCTATTCTCACTTTCAATCGTAGCCACATGGCATGCGGGTTCGAAGACGAGATATGAACACTTCCGGACAAAAACCTTAGCAATTTCTCCGTCTTGTGAAAATATTCCTGTGTAGAAAATTAGATACAAGTAGAAGCGTTAGGTAGAGGGTGGCAGATTGCAGAGTGATTGGATTTCCAGTAATTAATTTATGTGTATATTTTATTTGTTCCCAATGCAAATTGATTCGGCTTTTGGGTGTAATGGACCCCACGGATGCAGGTTCGACCGCCTTCAAGTCGTTGTAAACTGAACCATAATTCGAAATTCTGAGCCAGTGTTTTCGGATGAAGGGTATTACAAAGCAATGTTTTCGGATCATCTTATCATAACATGAACAGCTTGATCAAATGGACAACGTAAATTTTCAAATTTATGTTATTAGTTGAGAAGTCTCGGTACAGTAATAGTGTCTGTATTCTGGTATATTTCCGAATGAAACCCTACACCAATGAAATGTAAATTATTAGTATTAGTATTGCCACCAGTCCTTGGAAAAGGCGCCCTTCGAAAGTACCAAGATGTGTGTACCTTTAGCAAGAACATTATTTCAGTATTTTTGTTCTAAAACACATTAACCTGCAGAATGTTCCCCGAAGTACTAGTAAATCAAGAAAATTGCACAAGATCGTATCGAACTTATTATGAATATTATCTGTTTATTATATGACGCATACATACTGCAAAAACTGCACACACTAAATATACCCGTAGATCATGCACGCTCAAAGCACAGTAGCCGTCATCTTGCCGTTGTGGGAAGCGTGGTTAATTTAATCAGGCGCATTAAATACAAATAGCCTATTGTAGGGGGTAGGGGGGTCATTTCAGAAGATCCGCCCCTTCCCTTGCCCCCCGTCCCAGCAAGTGATAACGCGGGGGACATCGGCATGCGTTGGGTGTCATCCCGCCACACTTCTTGTTCCGTATCACAATTGCCGAGTTATTAGATATGAAATATAATATGAATCTTCTTTCAATGGCTGCCTACGGGTCGTAAGGTTATACCTGCGTATTGTCATGTATTGTTCTGCATACATATCCTAGCCATAACGCGGGGCAAGATGGATAATATCTGGGCTACATGGTGCTCCCGCTGTGATAACAGTATGTTGTCCTATTTCAAGCCATCTCCTGACACACAAACAAGGAAAGGGGAACATTTAAGGTAGTAGTAACGCTGGATCAGAAGAGTACTATTCGAAAATGGAAGTTCTCGAACTGATTACTTTCTTGAATATTATGAATTATCCATATGTAGCGTAACCTGCTAGTTGATATTGATAACCGCGAAATAAGCAGACAGACATCTCCTGCTCTTACTTCCACATAAACTGTCTTTAGTGCTTGTAGTACTTACTGTGGGTAGACCACTGTCGTTGATATCCCACTGGTGTGGAGACTTCGTGGGTCCAGATTCCCCTATTCTCGGGGGTGGGGTCGGAGCTGACTGAGGGTCTACGACGGATGGGTGAAGACGAGACAGACTACGATTAGACGGCATCGTGGCCGTCGGTTCTTCTAAAAGCATATGTGTTTAATCTGTGAAATAAAATGAAACATATACAAATATTTATGTATGCTATATGATGGTATGAAATGTATTTTATTTTGGATATATGACTAGGTTTTAGATGGAACATTTAAAACTGTGTTTAATTTGTTCCTTGACTATGCGTCAGATTAAAAATTAAGCATTCCGCATGTTTTCATTACATAGTGGCCTTTTAATATTTGCAGAAGAATATAAAGTTGACCTTGGTTACTAAATTGCAACATAGCGCTTAATTACTACATTCAAAGGATATATTGAGACTTATATTAGGAAAGAAAAAGGGATAAATATAACTAGTTTAGATTATGATTGGGTCCGTCCAGAAGCTTTCTGTTGAAAATAATATGTTTACAGTTTACCTATGTAACGTCTCTGACTTTTATAGTATGTAAATTAGTATTAATATAATTTCACGGAATATTTTTCATTATTTAAAAAAAAATTAATACGATATTTCAAGCAAAATATATGCTTAAATATATGAGCTTGTTAACGTCGGTGTGTCTGCAATTAGTGTTAATTATACGGGTTGTTAAAATATCGGAAGTCATAATTGACACTCGATACATAATAGTTTTCATACACACAAAGAACTCAAACATATCCTTATTTACAGTATATGTGTCATAAGTAATTCAATATATTGGGCACGCGCCGAAACATCTTCCCAGATATCCAGCCAAAACAAGACAGGGGAGATAATCCCGATACGGACGGCTGGGTCCAATTTAAAGGCGATAAATTACCAACAATTATTATTGGCTAGTGGCTTTGACAAATATGACCAATGATTGGACCCGTTAACAACTGAAGGAGCCGCGACACGTGCAGAGGAAACCCTGGCACGCGCTCATCCCACAAGAAGGGTCAATGTTTAACCGGACTAGCTAATAAGAATAGCTGAAATAGTTAATCAGAAAAGCTGGGTATTCCTAATAAGAAAACGTTGGAAACCCAATAGCTGCAGTGTCACCTATGCACAGGATTAGAGAATACAGCTGCTAGGATGCATACTCCCCCATTGGAATCCTTAGCTGTATTAATTAATGTTAAATTTAGAAGAGCGAGAAAATAGAAAATGACAACTAAACAAACTATATTTTGTTTAAATATTCCAAATAATTCATACAGATATAAAAGATGATTTGAGCATCAACTGTATTTTTCATGAAATGTCATATTTGTGAAATGTCTTCATCACCATGGAGAATAGTGATACCATATAAATGTGTTGATATACTACTGTATTAATACAAATATGTTGATATAGATACATGTAAATACACTGTAGAGGTATTACTAATTGCATGGTTAGATGGATGCATGGACATGGAGAATAAACATTAAATAACACGGAAGCAATCAATACGTATTTCGACAAATGGTAATGGAATCATGTTGCTATTGTCATAGAAATAATGTGTAATAATGTGCATGCTACCCGCATAAATAATACCATTATTATGAAACTAGCTGAATACTGATCATCTAGCTAAAATATGAAATGTGAAACACTCTTTAATTTCATCTAAAGTGTTAACATAAGCTAAATCTATTTGAAGAAACGACTTTGTTATTAAATTAAATTAAATGCGACGGCAATGTATGTATCTATCAATAATTAATAGATTTCAGTTAAAGTGATAAATTAGGAAAATGTGTGTTAATAAAAGTAAATATTGATAAATAAAACATTAAATATGTTTTTAAAAAATCACATAAAAAAATATATCCCTTACCTGCTGATGGAAAAAGCACGGGAATAAGTATCCTCCTTGTAGCACACCTCTTAAAATAACGTTTTCGTCAGTCTCTTGAGAAAATGTATCACTCTCGATCTTTAACGGCGGTGTTTGACCAACTGAAAGAGTCGGCCTGTTGCTTTTCTGTCAAATACACGACACAAAATCAACGCACGCGCCATACCCCCACGTGGTGATTTATAGCACGCGAGATGACCCAGCCTACAATCGCGGGCGGGCCAATCCTAACGGGGCTTGATTTGTGACGTCACCGGAATAACGGGAGTTTGGTTGGAACCATTTAAATGATATGCAAATAAACTATCATGATCTGACAATAGTGACTTCAAGCATGAAACCGATGTTTTCATATACTGTTAACTTTAATGCTTTCTGGTAAGGTTTACATATAATGCTGCAATACAGTATAGGCATACGTGCAGTTGTGAACTAAATGATTAGGAAGAGAAAGATGTGTAATGGAAAATAGAAACGCCTGCATATGCGTACAGATAATCATTCATAATGTTTAACTATGAAAAGGAAACATCATAAATAATTTATTTAAGGAGTCGGGGTCATTATGCATTTTTTATGAAAATGGATGTTAATTATAATTTCGATAAATATTCGTATTTTCATTGTAGGCGATACATTTATCCAGTTCCTATATGCTTTCTCGCGTATTACTTGATAAATACTACCTTAGTTCTAACTTTAGAGTATACTGTTTATCTTAATTACTACAGCAATTGTTACACACGTAGGCTAGTCGAATATTTAAGTAATTAACTAGATGGAAATGATGTCAGTATATCAAAGAACGTCTAAAATCAGACCTCATAAACGTCAGTGGGACATAGTACAGTAACGATTCATACAAGCGCACTGTATTTCTAACAATGGTGATCATAAGATTCAGTCCTACCTTCGTTTTATCAGGCTTTTCCATTTCATTCGCGTAAACGCGTGTGGCGCTAGTTATCATACCAGCATAATTTTCACTAAATAAAAGTATTTTATATCGTTTAGCAGGTACGTCTTAGATGAATTCTTTGTTAGTGAACAGATGGTATTTCTCTTAAAGAAATTAGCAGTGTAAAGATTGAATTGGGAAGTAGAAGTTCGTCTTTGGGGCTCCTAATAACTGGTTAAATGTCAAAAGAAGTGCTTTATTCCGTCGTGTACGTTGACAGGATGCCTCTACTCGCCTGTTTTTGATTAGATCATAGGTCTTGCCGATGGAAGTGAATTGATAGTTTTGACAGAGAGGTAACATAATGTTTTGTCCATAAATAATGCTTGCCATTAAACCAAGGCTTAATTCAAGTTAACATGTGGCATGTTACCATTAGCCTCATAAATCTATAAATGGTATATACTCTTGCTAAGAATGGCTATCTCTAAGTTATTTGCTATTACTTGTTATGTCTTACTTAAGAAAGGGTCATACGACGGTGTATCTTTCGTAAATAAAATAAGTGGGGTTTTCTTTTATTACATTCTGAATCATTCTATAGGTGGATACTATTAAATTTGGTTTAGGTATTAATTGTTTACCAATGTTTGCATTGGTGCCTAAATGGTAAGACGTGGTACATGCATTACGAATTATGCCAGAAGTGCGATAAACATAACAATTTCAATATACAGGTATATCCACGGATCTCTATCTCTAGTCTCAACCGTGTCCTTGTCAATGACGTTATCGCATAATCTTTTTCGATTTTTAACGATTTTGACAGTTTTGGAAATACGTTAGAGAATCATTTCTTTTTCAAAATTGTCAAAATCTTTAAAAATCGAAAATAATTGTTACGATGACGTCGTTGACCAGAACTAGTCTCAACCAATTTTTTCACACTACCACATACCTAAAATAGTTGAAGCTGGAGTGTTATTCAGAGTTTCAGTGTTCCTTTTTAGTAAGTGATTTCAAAGGTGACAATCATTAATAGCAATCACATATGATCGGTCCCGCAGATAATTATATCATGATTTCATAAATAGACACACTGAGGCCTATATGTAGATGATGTAGTATCAGGAAATTAATCTTGTCTTATATATTTTGTTATGATGGATAATGCGTAGATGTGGGCAACTGGTTATTATGGAAATTAGTGTTCAATCGTAACGAAATTAAAATGAATAGACGTGTTGTAATTTATTATTCAAACTTTCACTGCAATTCGTGGCATGCGGATGGATCAACTTAGCAGGAATATATTTGCACAACTAACTAGTATATGAAAATCAAGTTTTTGCTGTTAATAAATTATTTCTAAAAACAGTTTGTATTTTGTTATAATGACTTATGCTGTCTCCATTTCTGTGTAAATCAGAATGTGTTCATTTTCATATTCATGACTTAATTCCATTTATATTTTCCGTAGCCATTCTTACTTATATGCAGGATTACATGTTCATTTTCATTTTCGTATTCATGTTCATAGGTTCCCGATACATTTCAATAAAGGAAATCTCACCTTTTTTTAAAGTTGTGTTTCTCGTGATACGTGTATATAATATAACTAACTCATTTTACCGTCTAGATTCATAAATCAATCTTAAATCTAAACGTCCGGCAGAATTTCTGTGTGTGTCTTCATGTTTAATTCCAGTTGTAGTCCGACCGATAATTCACCGATCATAAATCGATTACTAACTTTAATAATCGACGACCGGTACGAATTCTCGAACATCGAATTTGGCCGATAAATGAGTTTGTAATAAAGATTCAAATACTGACTCGGTGATTATCAGTGATCGGGGAAACGTGAAAAATCGAAACGTTCAATTCACTAGGCACTATCTTAAAGATGATGCAGTCGTGGATATTGATGAAAGTGGTGATGTGATATATTAATGTAATTTGTATTGGTCTCGTTAAATAATTCTATTCGATTACATATGAAAATGTTAAAAACATTTGAACCACGAGGAATAAATAACTTTGAACCAAATTGTAAATTGCTCTGTTGTAATATATTTATCACTCATACTAAATGGCAATGCAGATTTAACAAACGTTCAAAATGAAAAATATATATATATATTTACTGCTGTACAGCTGTATATTATAAAGACCAAACGTTAAACATTTTGAAAATTTTGTTCATAGAAATAGGGCTATATATGCACATGTAAATACCTTTTCATTTCTCTTTCCTCTTTTGTACACAATATTCTCTTCTTCTGTGTTATGTTATATTATTGTAATGAATATTATGTAAATACTCAGGAGCGGTCATTTTCTAAGTTGGTATTGTTTCCAATTCTTTTCCATTGTGAATAAAATATGTTTAAACTAAAGAAAGAAATAACTTTTAACTGGCCCCGAGATTGCGAACCATTGTTTGAGTACAAACTCAAGCTCAACTCATGATCTTTTTCACATATTATGCTCTTATAAATTTGAAAATGAAATCGTACTAAAAATGTGTAGACAGATCAAACGCTTGTATTTTCAGGTACAATTTCGTTTGACCAATACACAGGTGTGTGAGTGTATGCCTTTAATATTCGGTTTTAGTATAAACGGCCAATGCATTGTGTTCATTAAGCATTGACTCCTGTGAAAAGAAATGTTTTGTATTTATTTAATGTACATATATATTTAGGAAATAGTGTATATTAGTACTCATATTAAGCATAGCTAGGCAGGTGTTTTATTATATATTTTTTTATCTAACTCTTATAAAATGTCAAATATATTTGCTAGACAATTTAATAAACAGTTGTTGTGCTTCTTTATCCTCTGTAATCACGATCTAGCATAATGATGTGTATGAAAATACCATCAGAAAATTAAATTCAGAAATAGTTTACATGCAACTTGATGTTATGAATTTTAAATAATTTAACAAGGAAACTATACTAGAATTTCATTATTTACTCTAAAATGTATCAATGCGTATAATGTATATATAAAATATTGTCACTAAGTTGACATTCCTTACATCAAACTTAGCGTACGCCTTGAAGCATCTGTGAACATGTATATACTGTGCTCTTATTAAGTAAAGGGTGTTAGGAATGAAAAAATAGAAATACATGTATATGCAACAAAGAAGATAATTTCGATTGGTTTCCTGGTTGAAGGGGCTCATGTCATCGAGTTGCCTCCCTTGGTCAATAGTGCGTCTCGCTTTCTTCTAAATCGTAGTTTTGAAACTACTATCCACTGTTTATTCTTTCTAGGTATATTTTCACCTATCAAGCACAATATCAATTACATATTACTTGCTGAAACAATAATAACATCGACGTGTTGTCATAAATGGAGTCAGCAATATATTTGCTGTTGTGAAATACAGATTACTTAACAAAATTAGGTCCACTAGGCTTGTTCGACATATACATTTAGCATTATATTATTTTAACAACGAAAAGTTAGTAAACCCATACAGGCTCCAGGTAAACTTCAAGATCTTGCCAATTCGATGGAAGAATAATGACACCAATCTCCCGAAAAATGGTAGAAGGCTTCCCTACAAATTATCTTCTGGCCCTTAATTTATTTTCTTGAGTATAAAATGGGAACATAGTGAGTAGATGCTAAAATATATCACTAGTCATTAGAACTGGGGCCGAGATTATCACCCAAAACTAGCTCACACTGGAGATAACATCAGGTGGAGAACAATGTTATTCCCCAGGTGATAAAATTTTTCAACTTCACTGATTGGTCAAGAATTACTAATTTGCATAGTTATATACACAGTAGCCAAAGACTCTACCATTGTGATGTCATCACCACCGACTGTTGCCACCGTCA
>JAUTBQ010181174.1:0-10978 GCA_032361185.1 Lepetodrilus ovalis
GTGTGTGTGTGTGTGTGAGTGAGTGAGTGTGTGTGTGTGTGTGTGTGTGTGTGTGTGTGTGTGTGTGTGTGTGTGTGAGAGCGCGCGCGAGTGACTCTGTCCAACTCTAACACCATATATACCATTTCGGATTTATTTGTTGACATTTGTAGATTAATTTTGGTTCATGTTTTATTCACCAAAAAAATATACACCATCAAATTATAAGGCGCAGTGACTGGGAGGTGCTGGTTTCCACAACAGATGTAGATATTATACACGCAGTTCTATATGCAGAACGCAGTACATAACAGACGAGACTTCATTACGAGTTCCTCCACCGATCCCGTGGGAAAACAAGAAATAAAATGCATGGAAGCAGCTGCGGACATGTTGGATATTTATAAGGAGTTATCTTACGATCTATTTACTATACACGGGATAACGATAAAGGAATAATAAGGAAACCGGTAAAAAACACCACACATTGATGTCGCCCCCACCTCCAAATGGTAATATTCAGATATGAGGAGTTGTCCAACGTATGTGATATTAATGCCTTGAGTTACACAGTCTGACAGGTATAGCTACAGACCGTTACTCAGCACAGGTCACTCAAATTAGGTACAAATTAGGTACCATACCAATTCAAAAATTATTAGTTCGTATTTCGCCGAATAATAGTTCTGTGTATATATATATATGTAACCTACAGTGTATTTATATTTATAATATATCTACACGTGTGGATATATTTCATATTAATATACACACTCCTGTGAGATTTTCTCTAATTAACACAAGGTATCGATGGAGGAAAGCATAGATACACATGGCACCCAAACACATTCAATGTGCAATAATGTGTATATGTTACAGTCAGGTTGTGAAACCAGTCATTTTGTGAAATGGTTGAAATTTTCATTGACTTTCGGTTCACTAGGTCAATTTTTAAAAAGCCTGAAATGACAATATTATTCCCTTTAATTGTCAGATAGAATGGCATAAGTTTGATGAAAGAAAATTAAGATTTATTACATGTATTCATACAAAATTGCATGCATTTATATTATTATTCACACAAAATTGTATGAATACCTACACAAATTTGGATATTATCTTCATTTTAGTTCATCAAACTCATGCTAGTCCATCTGTCAAATAAAGGCAGTCATTTATTTCATTTCAGGCATTCTAAAAATTGTCTGAATATATCGAAATTCATTGAAAATTTCTGTCATTTCACAAGAATTCGCTGTTGTCAATTATGGATGTAAAAATACTAGTTACTTTGTAATTAAGTTATAAAAACAAAATACAGTTTCAATTCATCGATTGACATTTACTAGTAACTCTTGAAATTGTGTCAGTAGCACCAGCGAGTTAAATGACCTCGTAGAGGTATAGTATCACATTATTAGTTGAGGCTGCATAATTACTTTTGGCCTTCAGGTAACTTAAATAAGTTCGCAACGTAATATTAATATGATAGGATGTGTTTGCGTCAGTACATTACTTTAATCTATAAAAGCACTATACACTATACTAGGGTTAAACGTAGTACACGGAAACGAACAGGACACCTTAATAGATCTACCAATGTCAAATACAAATTGAGAATGGCAAGCTGCAGAACACTACATGTTATTTACAAGCCAGTTATTTGTTGACAGGTCGAAGCGTGAATCTATTGTAGCAGCCGGTTTAACAGGTGTTTGTTGATATTCACAAGATAACCACCAGAGGTGTGTGAGTGAGGACTACGTCACCGCCTCGTCCTTTGCGAATGAAATTGTCATTTTATGAGAAACGCATACATAAACTTAGCAATTTGATTGGTCAGTTGTCATTTTGTTAAAAAAAGCAACATAACTTTTACAATAACTGTTAGTAGAAGCCAGTATGTGACGCACGGAGTGGTCGTAACCTCAAACAAAGTAGTTCTCCGAGTATCACAGTTGGCATAGATATGTTTTCATAGACATTATGCTTGACTATTACTCGACTATTTTAACTGTACAAATGGAAATGAGTTGTTAGTACACTGCTCCTTTTTTCATGGCGTTCATCTTCATCGAATAAAAGTCTAAGAAATGTTCGTACGTCGATAAAAAGAAGTCACTCTGTCCTCTTTGTAGACGATGTACTTATCCTAGTGTAGGGCCTGTATGTGAGTAGTCTGCTAGTTGTACATGTATATGTATATGGTATCCTCAAAGAACAAACAATCGTACTCATGCATACACAATAAAGCCTACCAAAACAAGCGTGCTGAAACTATTGCTCAATCACACGTCAATGCAATCTATTTTTGCATCATGTTTTGTGTTCATTGAATATGTTGCGAACATTATGCAGAGTTTGCGTCATATCACAGAAATGTAATGTATCCGACACAATGGTACAACCAAACATCTTACTGAATATATCTGTGCAGGTATTTAGGGTTATGAAGGTTACGACAGGATATAGTTTCGTTAGATTGAGATCACTTGTTCATCTCCCGTCAAGTGATTCATGCGTTTGTCCTGTGTACAGAGAATATGAATCAAATCCCAGCCGAGTGTAGCCATCATTAGGACAGTGCTCAGGTGTGACTTAGCCATATGTTACTATTTCCTGTCTGCCGGCATAGCACGCTAACTACAGCACTTCACATAGTTATCGCCCTTGCAATGTAACTCTTCACTTTATGTATAACTCTATTACCCACTTTGCCGACAGCCATACACACGTGCAATAAAACAACAGATGTGTTTAGTTAGTTTGCATAATACTTTCTTCTTCTTGTTTTGGGGTTTTTCTTTGCGAGCTGAGGCTATTAATTTGGTGTGGGTGGAAGTTGAGTTGGTGTGTGAAGATGAGTGGGTGATGTTTAGTGGTGCTTTGTGGCGTTGGTGTGGTTGGGTTGTGTGTGGGTGGTTGAGTTAAGTGTTGTGGTTCAGTTGTGTGGGGTGGTTGTGTAATGTGAATCAGGGTTTTGTAGTGGGTGGTTGAATGTGATTGGAAGGTGTGATACGAGCCGAAGGAATACAAGATTAAGCACAAACAGTCAAGAGGTTCACAGTAATCATGCTTCAAATCAAACGTATTGGCACTACGTCCCGTTGTCAGGCTGCCAAGTCTATAGCTTGCTTGATCGTGCTCGGCTAGTGCAAAGCTTGGGCCTGACCGCGAATAGTGGAGGATACTTGAATTCATATATCCCCAAGCACATGCAATACCTATTGTGCTAGATCCTGTCCTACCAACTGTAGCAGCTGAGTGACTGGACTATGTACTGTAACAGCAAGTGTTCCATCAACTCAAGGTGACACCGGCTAACGGTCCGTGTATCGAGGAAGCTGTCAGTGATAGTCCCAGTATCACCGGCATCACCCAGTCGCTGCAGCACATGGTAGAGTGACGATCAAAGGCAGCTTGTCATTCTTACGTAACGGATCATATCAGATGATGTATGTTTGCAGTAATCATCAGTATGGAGAGTAAATTGGAAACAATTTAATCTACTGCTTGTTTACTAACTTAGCTGCACGTGTGGTCAGTGGTGGGAGTTGAAATGTTAATTATCTGTGCATCCCCAGTGTACACACACACGCATGCATACGCACACACATATACTCCTCAAGCAATGAGGATCAGCCAGAACCTTGATCCGACAAGTCACCTCACGCTCAGCTGCTACTCGCATAGTCATGAACATTCCATGTCAGCAAAATAATATTGAATGCACTGTCTGCAGCCCCAACACAGCCAATGTCTGCCAGGGTTCATCCGTAATACTGTCATCCAATCCCATACAATACATCATCCCTATCCAAACACATTTCATATGATCCATAGCGATGCAATACTACACCTAGATGTCACATCCTCCCTACCCGAGTACCCGAACCTTTTAATCCATCTGTTATATAGCAAACACTCTCCTCTCAATCGACACGAACCAAACATTAATTCTGAAAATAGAATGCCTATTAAAACCATTTAGAATACATAGGCATGTCTCATAATAACTGGAAGTCCCTTTTCTGTCTTAGTGTCTGTTCCTTCTTGCCTTGCTCTGTTTCTCAGACGCTCTTTGAAATGTATGTCAATTCGTGCATTGTGCTAGTTCATACACGCCGGACTGAGAGGTGTCTTCACACCGGACTGAGAGGTGTCTTTACGTAGCTGATGCACGAGTATTTCCAACTGCGATTGGGCAACATCGACATGACGACGAGATCACCGGAGTGTGTAGTACTCCTTCAAAGTCCAACAGTGATTTCCGTGCAAATTGGCTCCTGCACGGAACACTGTCTGCACCCTGTTGAAAAACATGGAGGAGATAGCGCCGCAAATTACGAGCGGAGATTAATTATAGCGGCAAGAAGAACGCTGCGCTCGATAAGTGACGGGAGCTTCCGGTCCGCTCCCCGCCGGCCTCAGTGGAAGTGAACGTCGTGAGAATACTCCATTTGCTTATCAAGTGAAGGAGGAATATGTAGACGACAGTCCCACGCCGCGTGGCCGTGTTGTCTTGCACACGGAATGAAGATAATTCTAGTCTCTGAAGCAGCAGTTGTCACTAACGGATAGTTATCTCTGGGAGTCACGTTTATTCTCGTTTTCTGATGACGCACAATAATGCATCCGCAGTTAAGACGGAAGTGAGCCGTTGATAGGTCACGTGACGTGGACGCAATGCCCACGAGTACACGAGTTAGTTTTCACTGGAATGATAATGTGTACATTATGTGCTGATTTGAGATTGTTTGAATAGATTCTGAATATGCGCGATTGGCGTCACTGTGTTGGAAACGTTTTCAGTCAATAACAACGTTAACATTGTTAGGGTCCTCTTCAAATTGTGTGATGTAATATGCACATTCGTAAGCATTGTACCTACTTCCGTTTACAAACACTAAACTGATTTGCAGAATGCAGTTACGACATGC
The DNA here is from genome assembly GCA_032361185.1 of Lepetodrilus ovalis. Classification (NCBI taxonomy): domain Eukaryota; kingdom Metazoa; phylum Mollusca; class Gastropoda; order Lepetellida; family Lepetodrilidae; genus Lepetodrilus; species Lepetodrilus ovalis. Next base: position 4,920 of record JAUTBQ010181174.1, read on the forward strand.
CATCAACAACCGGTAATCTTGTTAATCTTGATTGAAATGGACTTGTCATTCAGGTTTACGACTTCCTCGGTGCAATAATATACAAGATCAGCATATGCTGTGCTTTCACAGAATATAAAACACAGCAAGCACGACATTTGGGAGAGCAATTGATGCCGTTACATCTTAACGAAGTTACTCTATTTCCAGAGTAAGACTATTGAATCAGACTTGTCTCAATTCTCTCTTTTTGTGTGGGAACGGAGACAACTAGATAACAGAGTGATACATCGATTTTGTAAATCATCTTACAAGACAGATCCGTGGTTTGAGAAACATAGAAATTGTCAACAATTGATCTGATGGGGCATGCCTGAAGTTACAGAGATGATGTTTGTGGTAAATTAGCTGATTTGATTTGACTTCGACGTACTTTTCATTGGTATGTCCTGCTCGCAGAAATTGGTCAAGTACAACCATCAAAGTCCTCTACTAAGACGGGCAAATAGATGGTGGCTCCTAACTCTCAATTGTAAATGTCAACACTCGCCCCAACGAGATGAGAATTAGCTGTAGAAGGCAAGAGGATTGCGCTAACAAAGTCATTACAGGCCAACAAACTGGACGAATATAGTTATTGGTAGCGATAACAAATAGTATGATGAAGCGTTCGCCGGCGTCGTTATCAGATTAGAACTAGTGTCCGTGAATGAGATTCTAAGCCTATGATTTCTGTCGTTAACTGAGTGTTAGGTTCATGAAAGCAATAGGCTGTACTGCACACTGGTCATTTCCTGGGTCGTTTGTGGTCGCTATATATACCGCAGATCAGACATTGGGTCGTATATAATGGCTATATATAGACCACTATAGAAGACGTTCTAAAAAGTAACGGTTCTGTTTTCATTGGTTATCGTACAAATCTTGAATGCAACTATTAAGAGTCATCGGCCTTCGTATACATCGATATATAGTGATTTCTTAATCCAGCGCAACGTCCTAAAGGAAGCAGTCCCTTTATATATCAACGAACAAACCACCAATTGCAAGACAACAATGCAGGACGTTCATACATGTAGATCAACGTACAAACTCCCAAAGAAATACTGCTGGATTATTAGTTCATCATACGAAACAATAATGGCAACACAAGCGTGGCGGATCAATTGGTCATCATACGAAACCAAAACGCAACAGTGCAGTGTTCATACATTAGCCTGCAATCCTCAAAGGCGACAGTGATTACTTAGACCATTTACCAACCTATATGCCAGCTAATACAATCATTCCAGACAATGAAGTATTCGAATACACATTTCGCTTAAAGGGGTTTCGTTTACTTCCGATAACTTCATTCGTTCATTTCCGCCAATCCAAAGTCCTAAATGACCATATGGCATCGTGCCCCCGGCAGTTTCCGAACAGGTAATTACACGTTCTGGGTAGATTTGAGAAAATGGCAAATTCAATTCTATGCAGGATGGTCTTCAGGATAGACGTTGGTATCTATAACAGGTTCATGCAGCATTGCGTGCATACATTTGTTTCTGACTGCCCAAATCATTGGTAAGAGACACCCTTCCTACATTTGCCATTTGGTCTACAGTTCTAGGTATCTATAAATGTGTTTTTCCTAATTGTGATTACGCTGTCAGTGTCTATGGTAGAACAGAGCAGCAGTTCCATATCAGGTAGAATTCAGCTCAACGTGACGGGAAAGGGTTGACCTTGATATAATAACCGACACAATACAAATGAGATACGTTCACCATTTTCGAGTTCTGCACGAATATAATAAAAACATACCAACTTATACCTCTAGGTAAAGACTATAATATAATATTACTTTATATTAAATTTATCTTAGACATAATGATGACAACTAATATTATAATACATCCCTATGTTTGTATTCTCATAAAACGTGAATGACGAAAAGGCGTATACAGCTTCACTTTATCAGTAATGCCTTTTCTTAAACACACTGATTAAAGTGAACGAATACTCCAGTATAGGTCATAACATTCAGCATACTTAATACCCACATCAGCTTCACTCTACTTCTGACTTGACATAATGTCCAAACCGTGATCCCACTTATAATACATCTCATAGAACGTCAGCGCAAAATTACCTATCCAATTTTCCTATTATACTTGCTGAATTTATCATTATTCCATCTAAACATATTCAAAAAGCTAAAGAGCTTGGTGGGATTAATTCACAGCAAATGACCTTATGAAATAACACACTCCGTGATATCTCAGCAAGAGACAAACGCCATTACTGCTATTAATTGGTAGAAAGTTGGGGTGAAAATAAATGTCACTGACGTTATCGATTGTATTCAATTACGTATTTCTGTCCAGTGCAGTCTTATGTCAACACACTTTATTTAAGATAGTCATAAATATGAGAGTACACTTTCAAGTTAGTTGAGATTAGAAGCAATGTCATTCCTTATCATTACTTCATAGATTTAGAATGTGTGTATGTACGGAGCGTGTGTGCGCGCGCGTGTGTGAAAGAGAGAGGAGAGAGAGAGGAGAGATAGAGAGAAAGAGAGAGAGAGAGAGAGAGAGAGAGAGAGAGAGAGAGAGAGAGAGAGAGGTGGTAAAGAAAGGAATGATTACGAGCTGCACGTGGGTACATAAATATGATAATAACAAGAGGCAAGTAGAAAACTAAAGGGCAGATTTTATAGCAGTATGCTTCTTTGCTGGAAGCACGTGACTACCTTTAATCATGTATACGTTCAGTCTTGTATTTGTCGTTGATTCATCTTTGCTTTATATTGCTTTTTTTTTGGTAACAATTTGGAATTCCAAGGATAACTGACTTGTATAATCTAGAATGTTGAACCTTCATTAACATGAAACTTGAAGAGCTATTCAAGGGACGTTACTCTGTTAGATGATCTCTGGCTTGAGAAAGCTGATATTCTCCTCTCATTAATAGTGTATGATGGAATATTAACGATCAGCCTTAGTATCATTAATTGATACCATATTTGCTGACTGGATTGAACGTCTCTTAATTATTGTCAGCAATGTCAACATCTCTATAAATTGTGTTTGATATTAGTTTTGTACTATGGTCAAAGTCCGTATATTATCTTGCACTGCTATAATATTTGCTGAAGTATCGACCAATCAGTTCTACTGCCATTGACTCCGTGAGAGTCAATACAATTACACTAATTGTGAATTCACCCAGTCTAACGGATCCGCGTGTTTGTTAAATGATATGATACGCATATGTCATTGGTAACGATGGTATTATGAGACGTGTTTTCGTTCAATAATGATTTCGGTTCTTTAATGATTAACTACCAATGCTCTGTAGCGATAACAAACCTGAGTTACTGTAGTATATCGTACGTAGTTAACTACGTTAGATTTTTCAGAAGATGAAAGTAAATTCTTAATAACAAAACATGATAAGAAATAGAAATTGGAATGTGTTGATTTCTTCTTGACTGAATAATACTTTTCCTGAAGTTTTGTGGTGAAGTTATTTCGGAAATAATGGTGGAAAGGTGATGTCAGATTTGCATGTCTATGAGTACGTCGGACTGGGGAGGGATCTGACATATAGTAATAATCACAACATATAGATGTATCTACAAATACTGACCCCTCACTCATTAAAAGATTGTGACGTCACAGCTAATGCATGCAGAGCCAACACTTTAATTAATGAAAGTATAATTTTTTTTAAAGCATGCAGGCATTCACAGCGAAACGGCATTTCAGATATATAACATCGTATTAGATATATAAAATTGATCAACTTACTAGCTTGTAATTATGTTGCGTGTGATCCCAACTGTGTTCGAAGTCGATGTCGTGGTTGTCGTAGTACAGACGTACAGGGCGTTGATCAGCCTAGCACAGACATCCTGGAAAACACAAACATCCAGGTGACTAGCTGCTCGACAAACATGTTAACAGAGAGCACCCAGAGAGCAACAAGAGAGCACCCAAAGAGCACCCACACAAATTAAAGAAAAAAATACTACAAGAAAATAAAAACGCTGGCGAGTTTAATTAAACCTAAGAAAACTATAAATGTGCCAAAATATGGTTAGGTGTGGGTTTGTCTTTTTTTATGAAGTGCATAGTGTGGTTACAGTACTACTTATTGTGTTAATAGTATATGCCTATATATTACCCTTCCTTTCACGTCTAATAAACGATAAAGTATCCCGTAGTTCACATATCAATTTACAAAGTATAGTATTCCCTGCGGTCTATGCATTAACCTGGTTCTAGCTTTGGTGATTGTCACAATGGACAGTCGTTTATGCGCCATGTCCATATCGCGAGATAAGGGTCCTTTGTCAGAGTTAGCTCCCCTTATAGTAACGCTCCTGTCCATTGAAACGATTTTAAATGATTGACCTGGTGAAAGCTTAGAGAGCCAATGCAGAACATAACTAACAATATTTCGCAATAACATTTGGTTTGTATGTGTAGTCATATGTCCCTATTGAAGAAATACATTAAATTTACTTAAATTTGATTGTATTTTGATACTGATCGTGAATTCGAAAGTATGCAACTTCAACTAGAACGCGTGGCAACAACTGATCATACCACGTACGTTTATGAAGTCTTAGTTTTTAAAAACAGTTAAATTAAAGGTGATTCTAAATGTTACACATATATAACGTCGTTTTATTTATGGCAATCTGACTTTCCAGTATCGCGGATATTTTCACAGTGACACAATGCTGGAGTATTACTAAGATAGTGTCATGTTGTCTATATTGCATGTAATTGTTACCTCATCATAAATCATGCTTAGACGTAATGCCAATTCCAAAGTATACTGTCAGTATCCTGTTTCAATGATTCTACATGGAATTGACAATGGCATAGTGCTATAGATTCAGTATAAACATGTTTACACCAATACTTTAGACCATACGGGTAAGATATGCATGTGAGTGACGTTGCATGTGGTGGTGGTGGTGGTTGTGCATGTGTGTGTGTGTGTGTGTGTGTGTGTGTGTGTGTGTGTGTGTGTGTGTGTGTGTTTAAGTGTATCCCATATATTATTTTTTTCAGAACGAGTAGCTTCTTTGGTTCATAGAAAAAACTAATATGGAATATTTGGCGGGATGTGTATCCCTCCTATGGCATTGCCACGCCAGATTTGAGATTAGGAATGTGATTGGGACAATCATAGTTCAAGCATGATGCGAGGTTTCCTTAGTTATATAGCTATGTCTGTCGTCAATGTAACTTGTGGTGAATAATTTAAATACATCTTTTGTAAGCATGGTTTTCCTCTTTCTTGCTGCAAGAATAAAGAAAGTATATGGACTTGCTCGTGAATATTGATCTAAAGGACTTACAACAACGACTATTAGCTACTTGGCAAATAAGCATGTACACGTGTTCCTAGTACATGTATTGTATTATAGTTTATCAATTGAGGGGTGTACATACGGTTATGCACTAACAACGTCACTGAATAGTTGTATTTAGATATAAACCCACCAGTCTAAACTAAGAATATGGCTAATTCTTTTTTTATTTCGTACGTCCATAAACATGAGCGTAAAGCACATTAAACATTACTCTTTAAAGTGTAACTACTTTCGGATCTTAAGTTCATTTGTAATTTTACCGAACCATAATAATGAAGGATCCTTACTTTCAATATAAAATGTATTACAGTATTCCAATTTTGGTAATTATTATAAGAACGAGTAAGTCAGTCACGATGACCCAAGGTTAAATGGACCTCAGACATGCAACTGTCATAAGCTGGCGTAAAGGTAATGAATGTCGTAAACACTGAGCAATGCCGTAAAGGTACGCTGACTGACACAGCGACATAGCCCATGGTAACCGCAGTTAAAGAGCATCGACAGATATAGTTTTTATTTTTCATTGTTGGATTATATGGAGTCATAAACTAAAATGAGCCAGATGCTATGTAACATATTTATTGAATCTGTACACGAGAGAAGAGGGGAGGGATGAGAGAGAAAGATAGAGGGAGAGAGAGAGAGAGAGAGAGAGAGAGAGAGAGAGAGAGAGAGAGAGAGAGAGAGAGAGAGAGAGAGA
>JAUTBQ010181185.1:0-10978 GCA_032361185.1 Lepetodrilus ovalis
ATCAAACGTAAATAGTCTCAGACAGAAATTCGTTTGGCCATTATCTAGGCCAATCAACCGTGATAATATGCCTTTAACGTGTGATGTTGTATTTTAGGCCTAATATAAGTATGTTTGAAGCCTAACGCATGACATTTATCTTGCAGACGACCTACGTGACTAAGAACCCGGATGCACCTGCAGTTTTCTACCAATGTGGAGACATTAATGTTGTGTAAAAATGGAAGTGAACGTCGTGGAAGTGACGTATCCATCGCCTCTATGACACTTGTACATGTATATTCATTATAACAGAGCACATTGTATAATAGTATGCACATTAATTTTAGGGTAGACCTACTAGTATTATGACTGGCGTGGGTATATGCCCTATGTTTCAGGTGTTGACCCAATGATACAAAATAGTGTACGCGTGGTTTGAGGGAGAGGATGCATGAACACCTTGTGTGTGTGTGTGTGTGTGTGTGTGTGTGTGTGTTTGTCTGTGCGTGTGTATGTGTTTGTGCATGCGCGCGCGTGTGTGTCTGTGCGTATGTGGCAGGCATAGACTAGACTATTTAGAACTCGCTACACAAATTCTACCTCATAGACAGGGTATGCCTTTAACCCTCTCCCTGCTGGATTATGCACATACACTACTGTTTAGGGCATATCCGATTGCCTGCAGCAGCGAGAGGGTTAATGCTCTTGTCGCACAAATGTACAATTACTGGTCAAGTTGCTCCACCGAGATACGACACTGCTAACGTAAGATAACCATATTTAATTTAGCGAATCCCATATGAATTGTTGTTAAACTGGTTACCGTTACCTTTGAGTTACGCTGTCGATCAGGAGAGGACTGGCTACCGTATACATATGAGATATTGCTCCACATTTGAATGCTCACATTCAACTCATATTTTCGGACTATTTTAACCTATCCTTTGTTTATACACTCTATATTATATACATATTGCTGATACAATGTTTCTACTCCATGATATCTATTAGATATTTAGAAAATAAAATGTCATTTTTCGTATCCAAGTTTCTATTTCCTTTTTGGTACAGGTGCATGTCTGTTCGCGATGGTGTTCTATTTCCTTGGTCGTTCAATTCCACAAAACATGAAATACAATAGCGACTTTAATAGAAAATTTTATTTCTAATTCGAGGTGGGGGTGAGTGTTACAAGATCGGGTCCAGATCATCATCTTTATTACAACAACATTATTCAATAAATATCAAGTCCCATATTTATTTGGGTTATTGTTCAAGTTCGAGGAATTATTTTCTGTAGGGAAATCCAAGCATTTGAGCACTATCGTTTAATAACAGATGGGTATCAGAAATAATAAGTGGGGACACATTTGTTAGTAACATGGTATAAGTGTGTGTGCCGTTAGGGGAAAGTACGTACTTTGCAAGTTGAAATGCAAAGTCACCCGTTAGCTTAGAAAGTAAACATACATCTCGTGGACAGGAAGGCAATAATCCTTTGTAACAAAGGAAGACGGTGTAATACCACTGCAATCTGTACGTCTAATACTTGTACATAAAGAAATCGCCATGCGTCATGATGATATTCTGATATGTAATACGCATGGCGCGCGGTAATCATCATACTATATTATAATCTATAATCTGCATTGACCTTTGTTCTAAATTGTACACAGGGGACGAGTTTAAAGACATGGTCATCCACAATGACAATGGTAAACATCTCGCTATAAACGTTGCTTATCTATGGGAATACTCGACACGTTAGCGCCTTGTGACACACGACTTATCCAACTTATCTGACTTATCTTCTTAATAAATACATGTGGTGGCAAGGCCATTCATAAGGGTGCTTTTGCATTGTTTCGGCTTAATACCATCTAATGTATTCATGTCACGTTGTATTTATTTTTCATATGACCATTTAATTTGTAATTTGATATGAATTGTCTTCTCGAAAAATATAGGATCGTGTAACACCATTTCATAGTATGTTTGAACATATTAGTATGGATATTTAGGCACAGTCATTGTATTCTTGAAATTGACATTTCATACAAAACAAATGCATTATACATGTACATGAGTAATACAGAACATGAAATAATAACGATAAGGCAAGTAACCATGCATCTGTAGTACTACCCTTTCTACCAACACGGTTTTTCATACCAAGTATGCATGTTATAACACTTCATGTTAAAAGTAGTAGGAAAACAAATGTAAATCATTACATCGCCATCTACAAGGGAGCGTCAATATTGAAGACATTCTTAAAGGCATACTATCATAGATGGTTGGCCTAGATAATGGCCAAACGAACTTCTACCTGAAACTACTTGCATGTTATTTTTCCACCCAAAAGTTATTCCCCAACATAGTTTTCACAAATCTCATATTTTATACGAATTAAGATTACGGAACATTAATTATCTTGTCTTTGATGCATCAGCTGAATCAGCTGATATTCTTTCGTCGTACAATTTAGAGTTATGTTCCCTTGCGTTAATAAAATGAAGAACTACGACCATATCAAATGAATGTAATTTGCAGTTGTAACTAAGACCTAGTTCAAAACTACTATAAACATCTGTGATATCATGCCTTTAATCATGTTTCCCGACAGGTTATGAAGAAAAGCGGCTGCCATTTTATATACTCGTATCACCCATTTAATAACTTATTTGTATTTTATGATATTTATCTACATTATATCAATCCAGTAACACGATAAAGATGCGTATGTAAACATTCACACGAATTAATCTAATCTAGTAATAAATATATCATAGATTATGTAGTCAGGGTTCACACGATGTATATTTACAGTAGTTCTTACGATTCCAATAAATAGTTATAAATAGTTTAAATATTATTCCACAGCTCAAATAAATTATAGATAAATATATCACAGACGGCATTCACACAATGTGAAATTTGTCTTTAGATGAATACAAATTGCATAGATGCGATAAATAGTATGCATTTAAAAGTATACATTGATTATAGAAAGAGACATATTAATATTCTAGTATTATATCCGCCAAACTGAGATCAAACTATTTAATCTTTATGTAATTTTAATTAAAAAAAGGGATAGGATCTACTGCTGATAATTTAACACATTCCTTTCGTATTACACATACTTTATAATACAGTTACCCTTGTCCAGACATATAGTGTAAGTACATAAACAAATACCCCATTTAATTACTAATACAGTATATTTACACATCCATAAAAACGAATCGAGTTCCAAACAAGGAACATTTACCTCCAGTGATGTGGACAAATCACCACCTACTGGTATAACAACCATCCGGAGGACTCACAACCTACTGACAGGACAATCGCATACAATTACTTATGCGATAATCACAACCCTACTGACAGACCATCACGGGAGTAATAATGACGACCCTACAAACACAACGTCTATAGGAGTAATCATGACAACCCTACAAACACAACGTCTATAGGAGTAATCATAACACTAACATACAGACACACTTGAAACACACACAAGTAATGAGCAAACTTATCCATCAAGCCTAGCAAGAATGGATCTTTGTCAAAAAGACTGAGATCTTCTAAAAACAAGCAACAAGCGGCGGCCGTAAACAAACGTTGTAAGACGGACGCGGACATTGGACATCTTACAGTGTTATTCAAGACCACGGCACGCTAACGTTGTGTGTATATATAGCAGGTATGCATTAGTATTATACATGCACATTGTGCACAAGAGAATATACTTAATACATTAGACGTTACATATTGTATGCCAAATGGCATATAGACATTACAATCATTACATTTCTGTTATACAGTTGGAAAAAAACTGGTTTGAAGGCCAAACAGAAATCAAACCATCTATATCATCACGCATTGTTATTGCATATAATATTTCATGACATTTTAAAAATAAACGGTAGGATGATGCTGATTTGTTCCATTGGTAGCATAACTGTTCGCTTTTCAACCACGTTGATTTAATTTAAATCTACATGTGTTACAATACACACCCACACATCAATGCAATTTTTAACAGATATGTTGTCAATACAAAAAACAACAAACTATACAGCTGTTTCGCTGAAGTGCCACACTTGGTTTGCTAAAATGACATCAGAGTTGATCATAGCTCTCGCCGACTGGGGGCGCTCTGCTGACCTTGACCTCCATCTCACTTCCGGTGCCATGGTTCCCGGTGCATGCGACTCTCGTGGAGATCGTCCTCTATCATCCTGCAATGTATGTAAAGATTTGGAGAGTGCATTCTGTGCATTACGTAGCAACTAAATAACCCAAAAGATTATTAAAATTTAATGTATTATCATTGATACAGTTCACTTGGACATTTATATTACCGGTATATTGATTTCTACTTGCCATTTGCATATACATATACTATCAACGTTGATAAAACAAATTCATAAGTAATCTGTAACGTACATCTAGTTGTACAGTTCGGTATGTACAATAACCAAGTAACACCTCAAGAAAGTATACTGCGGTATATTTATGTACACATACCTCCGACCTCGCTCGGTCTAGTATGTCGGGAATCTTGGCGCACTCTGTTCCGTGACACGCTGATGACGTCATTTCTTCATGGAATGGTTCAGCTGTTGTTAATGATGTGACTGTTGTTAATGATGTGGGTGTTGTTAATGATGTGGCTGGTGTGGATGTGGAATCATGCGGAACGGGTGAGGTTGTTGTTGAGGATTGGGGTGAGGAAGTGGGTTGGGATATATTCTGGGAACCTTTGCTATCCTTGGACTTCTTAAAATGAAACTTGAATTTTCCCCGCATTGAAGCGAAAATATCTGAAATAGAACAAACTTTTTTTCAAAAACTGACAATCCATCAGCAAATACCAGCAATAAATAGTTTTGGTTCAAACTTATTTAATTCATGTAGAACAAGAGGCGGAGGAGGAGGAGGAGAAGGGGAAATGAAATAAGAAGTGAGAACTTCAAACAACATTGTAATTATTTATACAAATACATGATTAATTACATAATTTTGTTAGTATGAAGTACAACCTTGAAGGTCCTGTAGCGTACGTACGTACTACTTTAGCAATATATAATAAATTAAAGTAGAAAAATAGTTAGATTTCATGTAATCTGTCCGGCCAGGACACAAAACAAATTAGGACACCTGAAGGGAAAGTGTCGTGCCAGGTTCCTTTATTGAGATCCTGGACCAGGACACGTAACAGTTTTATTGCTGTGCAAGTTAGTCACCTTTGTCTGTTTTACAAACCTGTGGGTGTGAATCCAGTAGGAGCCGCTACAGGCATTGCCTGAGTTCCTATCCTCGCCAGAGAGCTTCCGACGTGACTCTCTAAGCTGCTCGACTTCTTGAAGAACCGTCTCTTTTCCTTTGCATTCAGCGGCTTGGTCGTCTGTTCTCGCTGATCCTGTGAACTGCCTGGTTTGGGATCAGCTTGATTGACTCTGAAGTGCATCTTCTCATCCCACGACCGAGACGGTTTCATCTGCGACGTGGGATTGGCTTCAGATTTGGACAGAAGCGAGTAGTCTTCTTCGGCGACCTTCCGTATCTCGGAAGGATCAGGAAGACTGGACTGCTTCTGGTGTTGCACGACCGTCGTGTTGCGCTTCCGCTCCGGCCAAGACAGGAAGCCGATCTCGGAGGCAGGTCTCTCCTCGAAAAATTTGCGTCGAGCCGAACGCGGAGATACCTTCTCTAGACTTCCGTCCTGTGGAGGGGACAGCGACACCCCTTCGTCAGACGACAGCAGGTGTGAGGGGAGATAATGTTCCGTGGGAGTAGTTCCGGCGGACACCGACGATCGCTGGTCCGGTGACGCCAGAAGGTGGCAGACTGGTGCGGCGTCCATTGACACGCTCTTCTGCAGCGTCTTGGGCCTGACAGCCGTGCGACCACCTGAAGGGGAGGCTGAAGGAATGATGTACGGGGACTGGGTGAGCGGTTGGTTGACGAACAGAGAGGAGCTGGGATCCGGTGTGGTCGACCGCGATCCCTGAGCGCTCCTGGTCCCGGAGGAATATGACGGCGGACTCTGACTCGATCGACCAAACTGGTAACGTGACTCTGGTTCTCCTGTAACTACGTTCACAGCGGAATTGTTGAATACACCGCTTTTAAGCAACCTGGTTGGACCATGGGATGAGTATGAAGGCCTGTTGACACTCTCTCTGAACACGTCTTCGCCGCCCTTCTGTAAATCTGTCAGTTCTTCCTTCAGAAGATCAATCTCCGAACTCGATAAACTCCTGGAATACACCCAAATACGTAACTGTACATGATTTGTCGGATTAGCATGCACGGGACACGATTTTAAATATTGCATGCAAAGGAAAACTAATTATTAAAATAGTCATCATCTCGATGATTTTTACACGTCTAGAACTATGTCTACAGAAGGTTCACTAACATTTGGTTGAAACTATTTGTTTATTACAAAGTAAAACATTTACCTGCGCATCTGAGTCCGATCTTCTCTGAGTGTACTGGCGTGTTTACCAAGAGCATCTGCAGCAGTGGTAATATCAACTAGAGCCTGAAAATAATATACACAATCGTAAACAGTCATATGTATTCACACAGAGTACCACGAACACTTCCTTACATCGTACAATGTCGTGTGATTATGAATACCAAAATATCTTTGTACATATCTTGGTGCAACTATTGCTCAATGGAGCAAACTCGTTCTTGGACTATCATTCATCAGATTGTATAGTATTGTCGAATATCAGAATTTGGACATACATGTACAGACGGAATGTTTCATTTTCGTTCATATAATGTGATTAGTGCTGCGAGGGTTAATATAGCTCTTTGTCCGGGGTAATAATATTTAAATTAAGCGCCTGTGAGCAGCCTAGCTTGAACCCGGCGATATATACATACATTATAATTATTATTATTATTATTAGTTGTCGTATATGGCGGTGGATTTTTATATACTGTAAATCACATATCTAATGCGTCATTAATATAATGTTACAACTAGATTATAGACATAAATGCGACACCAATAAAATACGCATGGAAATGCCTTGGAATGTAGGCCAAAACAAGGTAAAGTTTTAATTAATTATGTACTACCGTATCAGAGAAAATTAAACATTCCATTTTTAAATTGTGTACTGATTTCCATAACCAATCATCACTTCAATATAACTCGACAACAAAATGTTGATGGTAGTTGATAAACACGTAGGAGAGGAACTATTGGTGCAATATCTGGTACTGTTTATGGATTACAACAGCATATGCCTAGAAATTTCAAAAGGTTGTTCTACATGCGGACATTGATGAAGATGCTGATAACGGCGACGACTAAAATTACGTTGCAGGATATGCAAGATAACTCTGCAACCGATACACTTCATAAACTACCCATATACTCAAGTAACAATAGCGCAACCCATGACTTATATCGAAGCTGGCCACTTAGCTCTAATCGACAATAATGTAATCTATTCGTGGTCGTAAATAGTCGTAACCTTTTAAAGTAATGGAGCTACTTCCCCAAGTGGCAATATCAGGTATTTATGTATAAGGGCAACATCAAACATATGTGCTTCTTAGTATCTGGATTATACAGATAGATATACGCAGCGTTTGTACGAGGATACCATATAACAAAAACCTTCGAGGGTAGAACACTTGATATTGAAACAAATTAATAAAAAAAATTAGTTCTCGAGGATGATTGGGTTTATTTTACGGGATATTCTACCATTAACCCCTTTGATATATTCATTGGGAAGATGATCATTTATTATTTCGCGCTTCAAACTGTAATCATTTCGCTTCGGAGGAACTGTCAGGCTATATACAAGAGCAATATATAAAAGTTCAGATACAGGTTTGCTGGTTTTTTTTTATATTCCTTCTGTGAATTAATGTATGGATCCATAATTCTATACGGTTTTCTTAGTTACATTGATTGTTCTCAGTCTTTGCGAGTCCCCACTCAGACTGCAATTATATTTTATATAAAGATGTGTCTTGAACTATTGGAGATATAAACATAAGACATACACTTGAAAATTGAAAGACAATCAAACGTCTTTGAAAACAAGTGCTATGGTATCGTTTCTCGAAGCTCTCTTATTTATTACAAGGCCTCTCTCGCAGCGATCTCAATACATAGCGCTCGTGAATGTACGAGAGCGCTATGATGTCATAGTGGATAAAAGAGCTTCGAGAAACGATTCCCGGGAGGCTATGTTATTCCATGATAATTAATCACTGCCTATTACACATACACTCAGGGAAAATAAGGACCAGTTTCTGTTTCTTTCCCAAACAAAATATCAAAGTTATATCTTTCCCTGTAAACATGCTTTGATTCAAAAACTATCTACACTATTCCATTTCCGAAAATATTGTCCTTCATAGTTTTGTTATTAGATTGCACTTCAAACGGAGTGATGAAACGTTTATGTCAGCTCCCTAACTTCAAGTTGAGACTTCTGTCTCATTAAAGAGTACATGGTTGAATTCGATCCTAAGATTTTTATACTCTCTTCTAGATGTATACCACGTGTTAGACTGCGTGGGTGTGTGGGTTGTCATGGAGACAGGTATACGCGGCACTGTCTGGGAGATACCTCCATCTCTGGTTCCTAACGCATCTCCAGACAGACGTCGCGGTGACGTAGGGCGGGAAACATACCAAGCATTTAGCGGGAGGTCGGTATGTTCAGTGGCTCGAGGTAAACAAATAATTTGAAGTGTATCGAAGAAAACAGAGGTGTTGCTTCGTCATGGGCGAGAGGGAGAGGGAGAGAGAGAGAGAGAGAGAGAGAGAGAGAGAGATAGAGAGAGAGAGAGAGGAGGGAGGGAGGAAGGGAGAGAAGAGGGTGAAGGAAAGATATAATGTATTATAGAATAAAAATCTCGTGATTGAGAGAAAGGACCAGAAGAGAAAGGGAGAGAGAGAGGGGGGTGGGATAGAGGGGAATGATAGTGTGAGAGAGAGAGAGAGAAAGAAAGAGAGATATGGCAGTAGTTAGATAGTGGCGTGTATGAAGGAATGTGTATGGGGCATATTGTGCTAAACTTAACTTCCAGGTAAGTACTCTGGAAAACATATCTTTGCACGCAAAAAACAAATGGCCTTGATAGAATTGTTATTGAAACAGCGCTTCAAGTACCGGTGTTAAATATATACCTCCGTAGGAACTATTTCAGATAATTACACCGAGTTGTTATTGAAGCATTGTTATTGACTAGAAATTATCAGTTCTACAGACTTAGCTCTTCTAGGAATTATTTGAGAGAAATAACAGGAATTCTTACCTCCTTCACGTACTTTACAACCGTCTGAAAGTATAAAATAACATTTATACATGCTCTTCAATACCCGTACGAGTTGGGACAATAGTCGTAACAGTCCGTATAACACTCCTTGATGGTTGTTATGTTTTACAAACTATTTCTATGTCGCAAGGAGTAAAAAAACATCTTCGCTGTAACAGCATTCTCCGACAAAGGTAATTTGGCCTTTTATTATCCAAAAAACATCTATAGGTAAAGAACCCATTCGACAGGTTCTAGTGTCCACTGTCACACGGACAGACAGACAGACAGACAGACAGACTACTTACCTTGTCTATGTTCGCTGCCTCTTGCTCCCATTGGCTCAATTCCTTGACCTCTGACCCTTCCGAGAAGTTGAACTCGCTTCCATCCTTGGACATAAGAGTTCCGAGTTCTCTCAGTCGCACCAGCTACACGTGGAAGAAAAATATACGCTATAAGTTGATTGGAAAATATTCAATGATTCTCACATAAAGCTAACAGTATATTCAGGACGAAAAAATCGCATTGCTTGT
Organism: Lepetodrilus ovalis; assembly: GCA_032361185.1. Lineage (NCBI taxonomy): Eukaryota > Metazoa > Mollusca > Gastropoda > Lepetellida > Lepetodrilidae > Lepetodrilus > Lepetodrilus ovalis. The sequence goes on from JAUTBQ010181185.1 coordinate 9,834, forward strand.
AGGGCCTATGCTAAGAATGTTCCAATGATGCATGCTACACACCGCTTTAATTACCGTCTTACCATGATTGCACGTTTATGAAATATTAATTATTTATGGAGAAATTATGAGCTAATGATGTAAGGACGTACGTTGCTCAAGATGTCGGACACGCGTTTTGCGTCACGCGCATGCGTATGTTTGGAATCCGATAGGCGGCGAAGTAATTCGTTTCGTTCCCGCTGATGTGCCTCGTGCGTTCTGTCCTGTCTGTCTATGAGCTCTAGATTGCGCTTCTGTAACGCTACGAACCTCTTCCCGCAACACTCGTACTGAAATGAGAAGCATCTTTTATACAAACCGTATACAATTGTACTGAAATGAGAAGCAGCTTTTATACAAACCGTATACAATTGTACTCACTTATAATAGTTGTATTCAACAATGGCACTATATTAAGCACTATGTTTTAAGACACTTAAAACATGAACCACTAAACTTTTCCTAGATTGACTATTACAGATTAATGTTACTTCCTACACGATTCAATTCCTGACCTCTGACATTGCGATGTCACGCTCCCTCTTCTCGCGATTGTACGCCTTCTTCGACTCCTCCAGCTGACGTAGAAGGTCACGCCGCTCTAGAGTATACGCCTCGTCACGTGACTTGAGCTGCTGTTCAAGGTCAAGTGCAAGGTTGTGGGCCTTCTCAAGGAGTCGCTTCTGCTCCGCCCTCTCCTTCTCCCACGACAGCTCCGTGTTACCCCGGATGTCCTTGAACCTCGTCTGGGCGCGAGAGTTTACCGAGACCTTCTCCTCCATCTGATAAAGAAAATGACCATTCCTGTTACCTCCAGATCGGATACAGGATTGAATACTACATACTTTCGCCTTGTCTTTTCTGTATGCAACGATACATCTATAAAGTAAACGTATCTCCAACGTTAACAATGCTGTAGTGTATTGATAAGGTTGGACGTATGGTTATCTTAGTGGTACGCAGCTTCGTACAGAATAGTCAAGCGGCCATCTTCCCAAAGCTATCGTATACGTAACGACACCGCTAAGCAGTTCGTGGACAGCTTGGTGATCCAGAAAGAGTAACATTTTCCTCCACAAAGGCGTAGCAATGTTGATACGTTTATGACAACTTGGGAAAAATGC
>JAUTBQ010181196.1:0-10977 GCA_032361185.1 Lepetodrilus ovalis
ACTGGTTCACTAGTTCTGCTTAAATATGTTAACACTGTCGCCTATGGGATTTCTAATGGTGGTACGTAACCTATATGGAGACGAAGGTCCTCTCTCACAAAAACCGCAAATGACTGAACGATTGTCCTTTCTGAAATACCATTATGACGTCATGAGTGTACTCGCGCTCACAGTACTGTAATGTCAGCAGACGAAGTTTGATGATGCTTATGGTTTTTTTTAATAACGTACATTAGAGGATTTAGAATGGGTGAAATAAAGTGAACAAGCAAATATGAATATAATGCCAGCGGAATACTGTGGCTACATGCAAGTACATTCAAAATGATCGTTACTTGCATGGTATACCGTAATGAGCGTGCGAGTGACAGCCAGCTCGCAAAACGCCAATATTTATGAACAATGGCGTCTAGATGTCGATATAGCGTAATGCATATGGAGAGGTAGACGTCTGGATTTCTTGACTAGTCTGACAGCAACTCCGATATCTTAGTCACGGGAAACATTTTATAATACGCCATGATGTAAGTGATAGACTCTTGGGGGTGGCTCTACATCCTAATTAAAAAAAAATTAGGAGAAATGTTATGGTAGGTTCGATATATGGAATCATGGAAAGCATGTATGAACTGGTTTATGTTTGGTCTACACAGACTATATTGTGCTGGACGGGCAGACGGACACCACTCACCTGCGTGACACGCTGGCAGACATCTTGACATCGGGGATCGTTGGCCGAGTGGAGGTCGCACCGTGGTTGCTGGTGCAGCTCGTGGACAGACTAAAGACCAGTGTGTCGCAGTTATCTCCCCTGGTTCCCGACGACTTCTACCTCCCTGCTCCTCCACTGTTCTGTCCTCAGCCTTCCCCCACAGCACAGGTGAGAGTTGTCTCCTCTTTGTGATCTTCACCTTTCCTTTTGGTCATTCATGTAGCCTTTTGACATTAATAAAAGGATTTGAAATGTTATGGAATCATTGATATGGTTGCAACCATTTCACAGTGATCATGTATTTTTCAACATTCTGGATTTTCACTTGGTTGTGTGTGTTCTCAGCCAGCGAAAGATCGGTGAGGTGAAGCGATTAACTAAGTTTGATTGATACATGCTATGTATTTTCAAATTTATTCATTTATGGAAAACAATAATTATGGACTGATCAATGAGTGAATGATCTTCTAGATCCCTCAATGCTACTGTTTGTTAAATATTATTTGTAGTCTATGCTAGTGTTGTCGCAAATGGGTGAAAGATTACCCCAGCGACGTTAAACTCCATAATCACTCACTATGCTAGTGTCAAGCTTCTTGTCAACACATCTGTGCTGGTTCTAGGATAACGCGAGGTCTGCCACAGGCGTGGAGCGTGAGATAAGGAAACGTACAGCTTCGCTGATACAGCTGACCCTCTGCGTCCTCGACGCCACTCACCTCTCGCTGCCTGTGGTCAACTGGTACGTCCGAGAGCTGGCCACTGCCCAGGAGAAGGCCGGTCAATTTAAGGTAAGGATGACCTCCGCTGTCTTCGTTAGCCTTCTTCCAGCTACGGGCAGTCCCGATTTCCTACTCTTACTCCTCCAGTTTCTCCACATTATTGTCGTTGTCATCATCGTCGTCTTCTGCCTCCTCATCCTCCTCATCATCCTCGTTCAAACTCGTGAAATGTCAGTCTTTTCATGACTGGTGGAGACTAACATTTAGCAAGTGAACGGTAATTTGACAAAATGAATCTTATGTTTTAAGGATATGGTGCTTTAAATCTGGTAATATGCAGTGACTTATCTCATCCTCTGCCAGACCGTATTTTGACTAACCCTACCTGTTCCCCCTCCAGGCCAACATGGAAGGTCCCTGCACAGAGCTTCCAGAGCTACTGCAGCGTCACCTACAGTCTAAGGTCGGCCTGACCCAGCACCAGGACTCGGAGTCTGTCCAGCTGGTTCTGGCAGCGTTCCGCGACTTCTGCTCCGTGCTCTGGATGCTGCATGTCCGCGATAAACTCTCGCTGTTGCTGAGACAGCGGCAGAAACATCTTGACCAGATGACCTTCGCCGAACACACCAAGGTAACCAAGGTCACCAGCAAGAGAGAGTTCTCAACTCGGCCATCACTTGCTTCAAGCGTGGCAGAAATGCCATTAATATATTTCTTTGAATTATTGTCATCATGTACATTATGTTCAAAATGGCCAAGCATTGTCAGTATAACACTACTTTATGTTGCTCATGAAAGTAATACAGTGAAGAATGTAGGCTTCCTCAACTTTTACTTCTTCAATATGTATCCTAGCATATTCTAGTTATATTTTGAAATCATGTTTGCAAAAGCTCAGATTATAGCACATTATTCTAGTAAACCACTCATCCATTCATTGTCACAAATGAGTGAAAGATTCCCGCAGTGACGTTAAACTCCATAATCACTCACTCTATCATACATCCATCACACATCCACTCATCCATCATCAACCACTCATCTATCATTCACGCCATCACTCACTCACTCACTCAACCATATCATCATGTATTGGTTAAGGTTCCTGCTGTGACAAAAAATGATAACTTACTCGCCCATCACTCGCTTTCCTCATCACCTACCCACTCACTCATCCATCACCCATACACTCACTCAGTTATATATTAATCCACACACCCACCCTGCCCTCAGGAGGACCACGACCCCAACCGGTGGCTACAGGAGTGTTTCACCAACCTGCAGTGGGCGGCGCACATGCTGGCGTTCAGCCGCTTTCTCCCGGACGAGGGCAGCGCGTACAAGGTCATCCTGTCTCTCATCCTGGAACTCCCGCCCTCCGAGGACATCGCCAACATCCTGGCCGAGTACTTCTACGACCGCGAGAACCTCGACTTCGAGGTCCAGGAGAAGTTGGAGAAGATGCTGGGCGAGATGCAGCGGCACATCCTGCAACCGGAGGACGACGGCCGGTCAGCCAGGGCTGATGCTGAGGCAGACGAGGACGACCCGACCGGAGGCAGGAAGTCCGTCACCTTCTTCCGAGCGTCTCCCCGAGGCAAGTCTCTGTCTGTGTACTTTTACAAGCAGAGTCAGGTGATGGGCAAGCTGATGAAGAAGCGGAGGATGTGCTTTGGACATTACGACGAGTTTGTCTTCTCGTCGGACGCGTCTCCGTATTTTGATTTGAACATCGGGTCCAGACCGTACGAAACCAAGCGGTCCTTTGTGGAGTTCATGGACATGTTCTGCTCTGTGAGTTTCGGACGTCTGTTGGAAGCCGACCTGGAGAAGGGCTTGACCAAGAGGTATCCCGTGTTGAATCCATGGGCCGATGCCATCCTACAGCGAGAGATGACGGCGTTCCTGGAAGGAGCTTCCCACAGCCAGAAGAGACATCCGTTTGTTGTCATGACGCCGAGGGATGGATCGGTCGACAGGTTTCCTCGAGGTAGTGAGTCCTCAATTTACCGCGTATCCGGATCGGAAGAGGATGTGAGGGGTAGACGATTGAAAGCAAAAGGACTTTTCCGCAGCAAGAGTGCTATCGAGGTCAATGAGGACAAATCAACGTTTCCTGTCAGGAGGTACGAAAGTGAAAACGCCATCAATGTGATGGTCGGTACTCCAGGGTCCAAGCATGGCAGCCAGCAGAACTTGTCAAACCTTGCCTCAAGATACGGCAAGTCCGACGAAGCGCTGTATCGACAGGACGAACACGACCACTTCTGGTCGCTAAAAGTGAACTTCGGACATCGCTACAACCCACTGAAGCACCTGCTGGGCTGGCTGGAACACTGGAGCTCCAAGTCTCACTCTCTCGGTCTCGGCAGACAGGACCACAAGTTCCATCTCAAACCCACGATGAAGATTCCCGTCCCATCTCAACTCGTCCTGCTGTCACTGTGGCTCCTGGAGAATAAATATGTCTGCAATTCCAAGACACAGCATCCTGTTGAAATGGACGATGCCAAGGCCAACACACGAAGTCGAAGGAGTCGCAGACGGATCTCAGACTCCGCAAACTTCAACAAGACGCCTCCCCAGGAACGAATGAAGCGGTCGTCTCGGTCACCACAAGATCAGTCCCCATCCAGAGATTCCCTGGGGGTGAGGACACTCAGCCTGTCCCCTCAGGGCAGGGGTGGGGACAGTTTGAGGACATCTGCTGTACTGGAGGAAGAGAATGTCAGAAGTGCCTATGAACAGATCCTAGATGGGTGAGTGTTGTAGTCTAGACTGGTGAGTGTTGTAGTCTAGATGGGTGAGTGTTGTATTGTCTAGATGTATGAGTGTTGTCTAGATGGGTGAGTGTTGTAGTCTAGAAGGATGAGTGTTGTAGTTTAGACGGGTGAGTGTTGTATAGTCTAGATGGGTGAGTGTTGTAGTCTAGGTGGATGAGTGTTGTAGTCTAGACTGGTGAGTGTTGTAGTCTAGATGGATGAGTGTTGTAGTCTAGACTGGTGAGTGTTGTAGTCTAGAAGGGTGAGTGTTGTAGTCTAGACGGGCGAGTGTTGTAGTGTGTTATCTTGATGTATTGATGTCAAGGCCAGCCATACAGGGCTATTGAGGAGAATATCACACATGCCTATTATATTATATGAACAGATCCATTTTGATTCCTAAAACTTTGAGTTGCGTCCTATCTCCCATCTTTTCCTGTTCCAGACCTGATGACAGCAGTTCACTGGGAGTTAGCTCCCTTGCAAGTGATGAGCTTGATGGAGAACTAAGGCAGACTCTGTCTATTATTAAAGGGTAAAAATATATTCCACTTCAGCTGTCTTTCTCTGGAGTAAAATTTCAGTTTAATTTGAACTTGATTGCAGATCCAACAAATATTATGTAACACTATTAATTAACTGACTTGATTGAAAATACATTTTAGTGAAATTTGGCCTCGTCAATGCTGCAATCTTTGTTCTCGACCTTCAGGACTGGCAGTCCTCAGAGGCAAGGCAGTGTATCCTTGCTGAACAGAACTGTCCAGCTGCAGTCTCGCAGTCTCCCACAGTCCCACAGTCTCCAACAGTCTCTCCCGTCCAGCTCCTCTCCAGCCAGAGCCAACCGGAACAACTCCTCCAGAACATCGCGAGGAAGAGGAAGGAGTCCTCACAGCAGTCCGGGCACCACACAGAGGTCAAGGTCATCTCAGGACAGCAGGACCAGGATGTCCTCCGGTCCTGTCCAGCATGAGTCGGATCTGTCTCGGCAGAATGGGGCAGTCGTGGACGGAGGTATCGCCTCACAGCTCCAGAACATTGTTAGAACAGAGATGAGGAGGATCATGGAGGTAAATGAACTGTCTGGCTTCGTGTTCTAGTGCTGTTTCCTGTTCTAGTATGGTTTTGTTTCCTGCTCTAAGGTTTTATTTCCTCTTCTAGAGTTTTGTTTCTAGTGTTTTTTCCCTCTTCTAATGTTTTGTTTCTAGTTTTCTATTCTCTATTCTAGTGTTTTATTTCTGATGTTTTGTTCTCTATTCTAGTGTTTCGTTTCTAGTATTTTCTTCCCTGTTCCAACTTGTTTTGTTTCTAGTGTTTTCTTCCCTCTTCTTGTGTTTTGTTTCTAGTGTTTTCTTCCCTCGTCTAGTGTTTTGTTTCTAATGTTTTGCCCCCACTTGTAGTGTATAGTTTCTAGTGTTTTGTTCCCTCTGCTATTGTTTTTTCCTATTCTCCTGTCTGGTTTCCTGGGATCTGAGCAAACTAATCTTGAAAATGGCTCTAATTCCCCAATTCAAAGGTAAAAATAAATGTAAATGGACAGTGTGCAGCAAGTCAGTCTTCAGATATCACACAGCTTTCTGACATGTCTTCAGGTACAGCACCAGAGCCTAATGGCCATGATGGGGGCTATTGATGGCGGCAGTGCGAACCCAGCCAGCTATCCCACCACGCCACATGATAACTCCCAACTTCCTGAGAGGATGCTGCGCATTGAAGACTTCCACCAATCAGAGCGAGCATTCTCTCAACACCAACCAATGAGGAGTGCCCTCTCTGAGTTGAGAAACCTTCAAAACACAACTGTCCGACATCGCAGTCCGGGACAGTCACCGGGAAAGGAAAACTTAGGAACGACAGACCTGAAGCATTCCAAGGACCCGTCATTCCCAAGGTTTCTGAGAATCCCTGCTGAGAGAGATACAGATGTATTCAAACTACCTCACATCCCTGTTCAGGCATGGAATGAACTCTCCCAACCATGCCAGAATGAAGTGCCCAAGATGCCTCTATTACACATCCAGGGGGGCTATGATTCCCGTAACCCTCCAGGTTCTCAGCCACCCCCGTACGAGTCTAGAATCCCAAACCAACACATGGGGGTTCCTTTACTGAGGATTGAGAAACAAGAGTCTTCGTTTTCGGATGTCGGGCAGCAGTCGTACTTTGGGCGGATGGTGCCCCCTGAACTCGTATTTGGACACAATGAGAGTGCTCACCAGAGGGAGCTGTCCAAGCAGTGCCACCTGCAGGAGTTCCACCGGCAGTACGCGGAGGAACAGACCGAGCTGCACAGACATCGTTTTGGAGAGCAGCTGCTGAGAGTTGACTTCCGAGGTCAGAGGAAGAAGGAAACGATGACCAGGTAAGTAGTAGCTAGTGGTCTGTTTCTAGTCATAACTTGTTACAAGCAGTTAAATATTTGTTTCTCAGGCACGAAGTTTCTGATTAATATTCACTTTGTCGTAAATGAAGATCCTTTTGTTTTCATCTCGCTGCGACGTAAAGCAACAATTCAATCAAAACCTTTCGTTTTACAAATCTTTAGTGAAAGAATATGGCTTTTTGCACTTCTGGTATTAATTTGATTTAATGTAGAATATTATTGATGTACATGTATATGAGGTAATTTTCCTTATAGGTTTTATGAACTATTAATATAAAACTATGTGATGAATGCTCATTTCCTTCCACCTTGCAGTGCACGAAGAATGCGCAGGACGAAGTCACCATCTGAGAAGTCGTCGTCACAGGTTAGTTTCATCTCGCCTTGCAGCGTTTCTGTTATCAGTAGCATGGTGTGGTGTGTCCTGTGACGAGCCAGTGTCCTATACAGACTACACCCTGGTGTATGGAAACTGTAAATATGAATATGAATATGAATGTAAAACGTAAAACAATGTGACGTAAAACAATAACAATCACCGTACGTAATTAAATTACAGGCAGTATGTCCTATCATGAAGCATCAACTCCTGACAGTCCTGTAATGGTCCTGTAACTTTCAGAGTGTTTCACAGTCCTGTATATTTCAGAGTCCTGTATGCTTTTGGGTCCTGTATGCTTTAGAGTCCTGGCCCCCGTTTCACGAAGGTGTCCTAACTTTAGGAGCTCCTAACTTTATGACCCAGTTTCAGTTAGATGTCAATTTATGAAGGAATAAGACTTGTGACGTCATCGTGAAACGCTTGTCGCCAGGTGATAGCTGTTTAGGAACTCCTAATTAGTTAGGACACCTTCGTGAAACGGCGACCTGTATATTTCAGAGTCCTGTATGCTTCAGAGTCCTGTATGTTTCAGAGTCCTGTATGTTTCAGAGTCCTGTATGTTTCAGATTCCTGTATGCTTCAGATTCCTGTATGATTCAGATTCCTGTATGCTTCAGAGTCCTGTATGCTTCAGAGTCCTGTATGCTTCAGAGTCCTGTATATTTCAGAGTCCTGTATGTTTCAGAGTCCTGTATGCTTCAGAGTCCTGTATGTTTCAGAGTCCTGTATGCTTCAGAGTCCTGTATGTTTCAGAGTCCTGTATGTTTCAGATTCCTGTATGATTCAGATTCCTGTATGCTTCAGAGTCCTGTATGTTTCAGAGTCCTGTATGTTTCAGAGTCCAGTATGTTTCAGAGTCCTGTATGCTTTAGAGTCCTGTATATTTCAGAGTCCTGTATGCTTCAGAGTCCTGTATGTTTCAGAGTCCTGTTGAGGAGAGAGTCATCTCGGAGAAGGACGTGACGACTACATCGCGACCAGCAGAGGCCAAGTCTGGCCAGGAGGAGGAGGCCACATCGGAGGCCGTAACCGCGACCGGGACTGGGTCCACGACTGAGGATGGTCCTGTTACCGAGCAGGACACGGAAGAGGACAGCGGAGACATTGATGATGGATACATCCTCAGACCAGGTACACAGATTGGTCTCTGAATCATTATGGGAATAGTTACTTTTGTAGTACTGTATTTAATCATTGAGATGATAAGCCTGCTACATCTATCATAAGATTTTTCCTGCAAGTTGTAAGAAATGGAGCGGCGGGATGTAGCGCAGTGGTAGAACGTTGGACTTCGGAGCGAAAGGTACCGAGTTCAAATCCCGCCCTGGGTCCTGGCATCAATGTTCGCAGAAGTTACACTTTTTTGCGATATTGATAGGACGCACTGTCTGTAGAGTGGCACTACAGTTATCATCCTTGGTCTGTCAGTACCAATTGTCACAAATGGGTGAAAGATTCGCGCAGCGACGTTAAACTCCATAATCACTAACAATCACTGTCAGTACCTAGGTTTACTGCAACATTCAGCGCTACAGATGTTGCGGGTTTTCTCCTGCCCTAAATTGACAAGTCATGAAGTTAGTGAAAGATTTTAGAAAGCGACTCTAAACTCCATTGCCAAAAAATACATAATAATATTTTTAAAAAAATAGTAAGATGTGTTAGTTAATATCCTGCTCATTTGTGCCGGCTAATGGGAAGAATATACAATGCAGTTGTCTTCCTTGATAACAGAAATAGCAATGCTATGTATTTTGATTATGGAAACGTCATGGTGAATTTAACTTTCATATAATTTTCATAACTTTCTAAATCTGACCAGTGCCTCTGCCTCTCTACCACTGAGGATTTCTGATCAAGGCTGGTTATTCCATCCTACTGGATCTTTCCATTGTTCACTGTTAGCCACGTCCTGATGTTCTGTTAGCCACGTGCTGATGTTCTGTTAGCCACGTGCTGATATTCTGTTAATCCCTGTGCTGATATTCCAGGGGCGTTTGACGCGTACCTGCACCTGGGTCAGGCGCTGGGCGTGGCGGGGGACACGGACGCGGAGTTCCAGTATCAGCTGGCCATGAAAATACGGCAACAGCAGAGGCAGCGGGGGCGGAAGGTAGGTCGCAGTGACATACTGAGACACCTCCACACCAGACCCAGAGATTTATATAACTTGTCCTGACTATTATGATAACATGCTCAACTCAAAGTTTGGTTCACAATTCTCCATAAAGGGTTTGAAGTTGAGATTGAAATCATACTGAATTTGTTATGTTATCTCGAGGCCTGGGTTGCGTTCAGGTTGTACTACATTTCACTACAACATGCTGCATAGTGCTAAAATGTGGAATATGTAGTGCAGCCTGAACGCAGTCCATATGGGTCGCGGTGACATGCTGTTGTTGATCTATGGTTGTCATGGTCATTTGTAGTCTCCTGGGTGTTTCATTACCACAGGGTTGTTACAGATTTCCCTCCCACTATGTCGTCACCTGTGGGTGAAATATTTCAGCTGTGACGTAAAGCAATAATTCAATCAAAAACCCTCCCACTAAGCATATCACAGCATGAATGACAGTCTTAAAAAACACACCAAAAAAACCCATTTGCTACCTCAAGTTATTCACTAAATTACAACTATTAAATGGCTAAATTGATTTCTCCACAATGGTATATCCATAGGTGGATTTCTCCACGATGACGAGGGAGTTGGTGGACGGAGAAATGTCCACGGATCTGGTGATGGAAGTGGTGCGGACGGCCGATGCGGCTACGTCTATCACCAAGGATACAGGTGGGTGGAGCGCCTCATCTATCGTACTTGTCTGCCACTGACATCCCGGAGACGTTATGTAACACATTGATTGTAACCATACAGCAGGCATAGATCATAATGCATTGATATTGTAGTCTGTGTGTAATTCTAATAGGCTTTAATCAGGAGAGAGCTGCAATTCGGCTATATATAATTATAATAGGAAAATTAGATTAGAAGTTATGCCGCCTATTGTGGTGATATTTGACTTATTTATCCATGTTTCAGGTGTTGACCCAATCCAGGAGGCCCTGATTGAGTATAACCTGGCGAGACAGGGAACCATTGTGCCTCCAGATATCTTCATGGGCCTGAAATTTGGTGATGGAGAGTCACGAGAGGGGTCAAAGGTCAGTCTCTTGTACTGTTGGTATCTTCTTCAGGGAGCTGAGACTGCTTCTTTACTGGGCGTGCACCAAGCAGTCATGGAATGAGTATAAATATATGAAGAATTAATATGCTCTATAAACCAAGTTCAATTCTACTATTTTCTTCAATTATTAGATCATGTTTATTGTAGGTATTTTTATATTTTGTTTTACCAGGGACAGGGTCGAGCATACCTGAATGTTGTTGACATCCGAGCGTCGTCGGTCCTCCGGGACCTGTCCGAGCATCCGGACAGCGAGAGGATACAGCCAGACAGCAGTCTCCGACCTGCTTCTCTCTCCGTGTCACAGGCTCACAGGCTCGGACAGGAGATGGGTATGTGGCAGGCAGCCTCACTGTCAGGCTTGCCATTATGCACCAGACTGCTGATAAATCTCTCCAAATATTTGTTTTGTTTTTCTGCCGAATTGTTTCTAATGCCGATTTTGCATTTCATTCAGAAGGGCTGATAACATTCTCCAGATATTTATCTGCTTGTCTATTAATTCTCCCAGTTAAAGACTAACTATATAAAGGTGTTATTTCTTTGTTAAGTTGATCTGAAATCTTCAACGTGCTACTTATGATCCATGGCCTGCTGATTTGAAAGCACACATCTGCTAGTCAGGACATGGTGGTAAGGATGGCGTGCATGACTACTCAGTACTGATTTATCGGAGGTGTTTCGTATGACAGAGGCAGCGGAGGAGAATCTACGCGAGAGTCTGGAGCCACCACGTCGCTACGCCCACGACGCCGTCACTGTCCGGATGTTTGAGACGAGGCAGATGGGCGATGACAGGTAAGCAAACAGCAATAACTGTTGTCGTAGGTC
>JAUTBQ010181207.1:0-10976 GCA_032361185.1 Lepetodrilus ovalis
CACACACACACACACACTCACACACACACACACACACACACACACACACACACACACACACACACACACACACACACTCACACAAACACACACCTACTTGTACGAGTTAAAATCAAAACGCATGCACGCTGCTTACCGTTATTACAATGTATCAGGTTTTCAGCAATCATGCAGCCCACTATTAGGATCTATCATAGTTGTTAATCCTTTTATTCTTTACCCAACACTTCGAAACTGTTAGATTCTACAGGTAGTGATCCAAGCACGAGCTGCGATCTGCAATGAAACAATCTAATAGGTACCACGTCACGCCTCCATTGTTGTCTGTGACGTGCAGTGTTGGTTACGAGAAAATGGACGCCGTTGCTCCAGACAGCGAGTGTGGACTACATCATGCTTTCTACCGATTTCCAAGAAAAGTAACCGGTAAGACGTATCTATAGGGATTGTAAGTTAATACTGAGTTTTAATTAGTGCCAGGAGACATAGGATGCATTGTCAGTGAGTGGAACGTGCACAGGTTTTCATAAGAGTGTTTACTTTTACAATCGAATCAAGCAAAGTCGAGGAATCGGTGTTAGATTCATTTCTAAATTGCGAAATATGGCTTGTCAATAACACGACGATCTATTCCATGTTGATTATGATACTACTACTACTACTACTACTACTACCACTACCACTACCACTACTACTACTACTACTACTACTACTACTACTACTACTACTACAACTACTACTACAACTACGACTCATAACCGTCAAACTATCCCTTCCCTACTAACACACTTCCTAATCTATATCTAATTGCTTCGAATTCATTAAATATAATTGTTTAGTCTAGTGGGTATTAGTTACCCTACGTCACTTAGATGTGAAAAATAGCGTCTATTTAACAAAGTGGTACATTTCAAGAATACGTAAAGTCTATTCCAAAGTCTAGCATGAACGAGTATGATAATCCACCCACTCCAGTCCACTCCCGCTAAACCCACCCCACCCCACCGCCCTCATTCACCACCACCCCTTGCATGCACAACCCTTTTACAAGATCGGCACATGCTCACACAATCGAATGGTGATCCTGGGCGAAACTCTACTTTGCCCCTCTTCCGCTAGAACTGTTAGGAGGTCGTCCACGTGCTTCTGGGAGCTCAGGCATGGAAGAAGCTGGTTGGAACTCGTGCACGAGGTTTGTTAGAAGATCCAGGAGGAGCTTGTATCGGGACTGTTGTCTGAATGTCGCCCTTGGCTCGTGTAAGAAGAGAGGAATCAGAACTACAAACATGCAATAATCATCAACTCAATTACTATCTGTTATTAGTTATATTCTAAAGAATTAATACCGACTAATCCGCCAACCTGTATTGCAATTATGTTCAACGTCATTAAATATTAGCATTATATCAATTTCGAAGAGATCTCTGTCCTATCATTGACGTGGTAATTAAAACAACCTGTCTTGATGGTAGTTCTAGAGCAAAACTCTGCTTATATAGTCGACATGTGGTGTAGGACACCGGCGTGTTTATACTCACTCATACTCTGGAGTTGACATAAGTGTCCGTCAACAGATCATCTAACAATAAAAGGTTGCTTCATGGAGATCATGTATGTTCAATGGATTTAGTCTGCCTAACAGATCCTTATGCTTGTCAATAACAAATCACGTGAGCGAGCCATAATTGCGATGACAAGGCCATCAATAGAGTGGGATATCCTGGCTTAATTTTCAATTTCAGAACAATTATTAATACTAAATAGAAATTAGGTACAATAATATTTACGTACTTAAACCCTGCTGGTTCGAGTTATATGTAATGTAGTGGAGTACAAATAAGACACACGTGAATCTGGAAGGAGGCTGGGAGAGGGCAGAAGAGAACAAAAACTGAACCGGATTTCTTTTGATGTACAAAGCACAAGAGACCCACACATCCTTTTTTTTATAACCGTCTTCGTAGATATACTTCTTCAGGCAGCAGTCTAAGATTGTTCACGAAGGAACACCATAGCATCCACGGTGCTGTTGACATTTTCAAAGTGGTCAGGAACGATTACGATAACTGGTCGCAGTTCTTTTGGCCCGATTAATTGGATTTGGCCCGCAGCTATATTTCATACCGGTGTGGATAAAATTACTTTCCACATGCGAGCACGAGTCAAGCAATAGTTGAAATGTGCCATAAATGCCTTATTTCTGGCTATTTCTTCTTCGTATGATGACGACGACGTGTCGGGTAGTGTCAAGCCTCCATTGCCAAAGTGGTCGCGGTTCCGTGGTTTGCAAACAAGCGGTGACAACTGTTTGCCGAAACGTTGACAGACGAATTCAGTGATGGACTAGCATGTTTAAGAGAACTGTATCCTCTGCCAGAATATTAACCTAGCGCACAGCTGCACGCAAGTATACATGAACAATTTGCTGGCAGCTCTAAATCAATGAGGAACAAGTTGTGAAACAATTTGACAAAAGCTATATGACTGATTTTGATTCATTGCCGCTGACACCCCACTGCTGTGGTGACTAATTTGTTACTATCTAAACCTATGTCTGTCTTATTTCTCACGCCACGGTTAGTATATTTCCTTTCAACGAAACGTCCGGGGAGGCCATACCGTCATACGATACAACACCGCCCAACAAAAAAACACAATTAAGATATGATTTCCGCATCTATGAGTTTGTTGAGGGGATAAATAACATCTTGATTAGGTCTTGATGGGCAGTAATATCTGGATAAAACTATTACAATGAGAGAGTTACTTTTTAGCAAGGGCCAAATGAGGCAACGTCAAACCTGAATGTGATTAGATTAGCGAAAATCTCATGTCAGACACGGTTATATAACCCCTAAACCATCACATACACTGAGGGATATATTTACATTATTCCCAATTCTCAGACATTATTTTATGCGCTGTGGTGGAAGCTAAGTCAAGCAAGCGCAAAATTGCACAATCTATTGTAGAGGGCAGGAGAAGCATGGCGCAAATAACAGACGAGCATAGGTCATAAAACGACAAGGCAATTCACCGTGACGAATGCCCTACCCTGGTGGAAACATTGAGGGTATTATAGAGTACAACTGGGTGTAGGACAGGCTTGTTATGAGATGCGACGGAGCCAGGACCGTGGCGCTTTCGGTTTGAATAGCACGAATTTGATTGTCTTACTATAAATCTTATCTGTCATCTTGGACAGCTCCCAGCATGCATTTCGGTGTTTAAAATACAAGACACTGTACTGAATGCAACCACCACGTCTCGAACAAAGTGATCTGTTTAAGGGTGGTCCCTATACTGATGTAATATGACTTAATTATTAACAGTATGGCTAATTTAAGAACAGTGTTGGTATAGCAATTTTAAGATTGCTGAATAATACGTTTTACTTTTCAATTGCTCTTTCCAAAGAAGAGCTCCAGGCGGGAAGTCGATGAAGAACGTGTTCAGGATATCACAGATATCGCATCGCTGTTTATTTTGCTTCGCAGCGGATATCTTGCTCAGTAAAACGTTGGTCAGAATGCCATTCCCACATTGTAAATCACGAAACAAGTTGAGCAATATGACAACACTTATAGACACGTGGATTGATGGCAAGAATGAAGTCTATTGCTGCATCTTGATGTTCGCATATTATAGAAAGTCAACGGAAGCATAACCTCACGGTTCCAAAGACCACAAGGCTAAACAGTACAACCACGTTATATTGTATAATGTATACAGTATACATTGGAGATTTGATAGTTTAAATAACAATATTAGATGTAGGATAAGAATACTTTATTTACAATTACTATAGGTACAGTAGAATACTTCAGGATGAATATCTAATTACTGATTGATCTTATTTGTTGAAATAAAATATATTTCAGATTTGTTCAATAGATTTATTAAACCATCAGTACAGAATGTATCATACCAATAATAGTTAGATTTCCGTATTTGAAATCAGAGTAGGAAATCTACCGGCATATTCCAGTATAACAGCTATTTCCTATATAGAAAGTGAACACCATTCATTAGTGTTTTTTTATTTATTAGTTCATAGTAATCAATTCAGGAAGTGATTTCATGGTCAATTTGGTAGTCAGTTGATGGTAATGCTATGAACTCCAAAGGAACACATTTTACAATCCAATTCGATAATCGTTTCTCTTTGTTAAGGTATTACTACGATACGGGCAGTATCTCGAGAACACGTATTTTTTTAAGGTTACTTTCTATTTTTAGCGATGACAATACCATTAACGGTTAAATTATGGTTAGATACCGAACCACGGGTGAGTTCACATTAGATACGTTCATTTTCAAACTACCGCAATATCACTCAGGATGGTCCAATAAGCATATTCGTAGAGGAAACGCAACACGATCATCTCTAAAACCTATGTCTCGCCACGAACAGTACACTGGACAAAGGGCGAGACGTCATACACTACGTCAACCCCTCCATTACCAAGGTGGACGTCCTAGTAGGCAAAGGACGTCTTCAACTTGGTCCTGTCCTGATGAGATCGGTGAAGTGTTTCTCATCTGTGGTTGGACCTCCCAGCACAATGCCTTCATATCGACGAGCAGCTCCGCCCCGGCTTACACTGTTTGATACAACAATCACGATCGTTATACTATTGGCATACATACCCTGATTCTTGGCTGACCTGACGCGGGGGACAATTTTCGCCTGCGTTCTTCGGGAAGGTCAAGTGAGATTTAGACTTGGTCGGTAGTGATTTACAGCACCAGCGGAGTGATGTCTTTTGATTTGGTTCCAATTGCATATTGGAGATGTGTGTCAACTCGGCGGTGTATGTCGGTGACATGGAATGTATCTGCCTGTGTCAGTGTGACTTTGTCTGTTAGTTTCTGTGTGACACTATCATCTCTTAGTTCTTAGTATTTATTATTTATTACCTATTTGTTTATTTACCACCAGCAACACCCGCACTACCCACACCACCATCATCGCCACCACCACCACGATCACCATCATCATCATCATCGTCATCACCATCATCACCACCACAACCAATAGCATTACATCGTCATCATCACCACAACCACCACCACCACCACCACCACCACCATCATTATCAACATCATCATCATCATCATTATCTATAGTTTTATATCTCTGGCGTTTGTCCATGTGTGCATTATTATGTGTACATTATTATGTGTGCATTATCATGCATGCATATCTGTTTTCCAATATGCTCGTCTTCCGTACATGCTATTATATAAAAAAATTTTGGTGGTGCGCAAATTTACGTTCTCTCAGGTCTGCATTTGCACCCTTGTCAATGAGCTTTTCTTCTGTTGGGTATATTTAGGCTGTCAAAATATATCTATGTCCCCTTGTAGAGGTTGTCTGTGTCAAATGCCAACTGAAATACATGAATCATGGTGGAACATGACACACACTTTAGACGTATCTTTACTATGCAATGCAATTAAACTTGTTTACGATGCCTGTGCACTATGCGTATGGTTGTCGTTCGCAAGTAACCCTATCAGAAACCATCCATGACCTCACCCTACGTTAGCTTGCCTTTTTTTTACCATTCCTCTCAGGCCATCATTTCCCCCACTGCCCAGGGTATCTATAAACAATACTTATCTTAATAGCACAATTACCGCCACAATTGTACACTGGTTTCAAATTGAAAAATATCCGAAAACAGGGTTACAGATCAAGGCGTGGAGCACCGACACACCTTAATCAAACGTCAGTCTCTGCGGTGTCGCATGTCCATGGCGAGACTGTAGCCGACTCGCTTCAAGTGATGGTCACGTGCTCGGGGAGCATACATCAAGTCTAAATGGACAAGTCGCCCGCTTCATATTTTGTTCTTGTGAATGCTTAATAAGTTGCATACAAAGGTATTGCCTTGCTTTAAAAAAATACACAGTTGCCGACACGTACGAGTGAGCAGGTTGCCGCACGTGCAAGACCTTAACTAAAATAACAAGCGACCGCTTTTGGAAGGGGGGTATTATTTCGGAAGTTGGATTTATTTTCGTGTATTTTAGAAATGTTTGCTTGTGTGAACGTGAACACGTGTCGGGATCAACACTGTTTACCATGATTCAACATTAAATGTAATGGATACAAATGCGTTTCATACATTTTAACATTTCACGAATACCAAAAAATGGACATTGAGAGCAACAATTAATTCAAAAATTCCTCCCGCTGTCCTGTCTGCCCGTCAAAGAAGACTCCCATGTCGTTTTTAATCGACTCCACACTTCTGGATCTCGGATTCAAATTTCCCATAAATCATTTACTGGAGGTCATAAAACTAAACACGCCTCGTAGAATGTCAGTCATCAACCAGTGAACCACACGCACATTAAATTATAAAGGATCTTCATATACATTAACCTACCTAGCCTCGTTATTGCTCTGCGGGTAAAACCGGTCGACGGGGTGTAAATACATGGTCTAGCACTCAGTCCTCTGGGAAACATACTGCTAGTTTTCATCATTTGTTTGTAGTACGCTCCTTTCACAGTCTATTTCTTACATTAGACCACCGTTCAAGATTACCAGAATTGGCTTCATGTGAAGAAGTCGGTTTACCTCTCTGTTGTGCCAGTAAGCTATTCCAAATTATGTAGATGTCATCATTTTCCATTTATACAATGGATCAACACATTCACAGATGTGAAATGAATTAATCATTTCTAAATGGGATATGCGATGCTGGATTTTAATCGCAAATTATATACCGGAGATATCTAACTTTTAACTCGCAGAATCTCAGTTAAACAGAACTAAATTATTAAGACATACATCGAAATATAAGGCGTTTCACTATGTATTGGACAATAAATGTTCACGCCTATGCAATTCGAGATATTGTGATTTGTGTGTATAATGCAGATTTGGAGATGTTATATTGTAACATTATACAGGTGTGCTTGGATGGCGCTGTGTATGACATTGTGAGAACGGGTGTGTCTGAAGGAAAAAACATGATCACGCAAACTATCACGTGACCCCAATGATTACAAGCTTGCCCTCTCACGACATTTGACAACGATCAGGACTTAAATAAAAACCGTCACGGTTCTGCGCCTTGAAGAAGGTGTTGTTCATTAAATCCTATGATTAATCGGGACTTCTTATTCTGAGAAATCCAACATAAGCAAGACAATTCAATGTAACACATCATTTCTTATGTGACAATTATGCCCTATTCAACACGTAGGTTAAATTCGATGGTTGAATTTCAGATATATTATTACTAGTCTCAAAACATTAATCATGGCTATTTGAATTCCAAAGGACTGCGATGAAAGGTGTTTAAAGGCTAAGCCATAACTACTCTAGTCAATGTTGAAGAAAACCTGAGAAAAAACGGTGTGACATGTTTTATATATAATGTTTCTGACATTCAATTGGATCTTTCAGTCAAAAACCCCACGAGATTTAAAACATGACTTACACGTACCTCTCTCTCTTACAGCTGTCGGGTGGATAAAAAAACAACCCAGTTGGAAACTTGACACCTTGAAGATGGATACAAACAACCAGATTAGCCGCATCTTCTGAACATTCCATCGAAGACCATCTGCATTATGTGGAAGTGTATATATTTCTATGGCTGCACCGGCTGCTACCAATGCTTTGTCGTTATACTAATCGCCACTCTCATGTATCTACTGTAGCAAGTTCATTATAAGTTAATTCCACAAATCCAGTGTTGTAACACACGATTCATGGTTCATTACTAGTATATGATGTTTGTGAAACGTAAAATTAAATGAAAATAAAATGTTGTAATTGACTGCTGAAGAGTGCAAGAAGCATGATACGCCGTTGCTCAGCATACAAAGAAGTTACTGTTCTGTATGACGTAAAGATGTAGGTATTAACATGAAATTATCAAATTGTTTTCGTCCAATTCTACCTGCATCACAGCTATTTTTTAAAATTTATTTTTGTCCACCAATATTGCCAATCAATCCGAATCATAGTATAGCCTTATATCAGCTGTTTTGCTTAACTTCAAAGAAACACACTGATATGAGACTCAAGTTTCTTAACGTTTAAAATAACAGCAACAGGGTGTTGATGAAGGTAAAAAGATAGACATCATCGATATTCCTCCGCTCAAGTTACGTGTACGACTGGCGTTGATATATTTGAAGTCTAGGAATACTACTACTTGGATGAGATTATCTACTTCTCTCCGAGAACCGCCAGTCCACTCGACACTTGCATACGTAGATGTTGTTTTTTGGGGACATCAGATATTTCCTTCAGCGCCGCCACCACAGCTGTGCTAGCCATGACCAGTGTGGATTTCAAGTATCTTCATGCCACCTCGAAGACTGTTGTCATTGCCATCCTTCAAAATCTCAACTGCAAGCCATACGAACCCGGGACCATGCCCTCCTCCACTATTTATATATGCTTATCAAATTATCGAAATACATTTAATGTAATTCAAGAAGACATTTCTAACTTTAGCGTCGCTGGAGAGATCCGTTTACACACGATGTCAATGGGTATTGCATGACCTCAAAGGTGCAGCGAGACAGCAGTACGGTTTGTATTACACAATATGGTGTACGGTAAACTGTCGTGATATAAAAAAAACCAAATGTCAATGAAAGGGTACGGAACACACACTCGGCTATCTATACCACACATATGGACATATCGCTACGAGCTGGGATGGAATGAAAGCCAAGAACCAACGTATGTAGGTAAACTAGTAAATTACCTATAGAAGTTGATTTCCTCACAGCTCGTGTTGAAATGTCCATATGTGTGGTATAGATAGCCCAGTTACAAGGTGGTGATCGGAGCACCTGGAACTTCATATATTATACTTCAAACTATATAGATATTTCGAGGAATGGTAGTGGTCTTAGAACGTAACTTAATTGGTAGTAGTTCGAAAATAGTTATGTTTTTTCTTGTTCCAATTGGATATGCATTGCCATTTATATTTCTGTATATATCATTGAATTAGTATAGAGATTCTGTTACAATTTACTTTGGAATGTAATATATCAGTAAATGCAATTTGTGTTTATGAAATGCAGAATTGTTCAAAGTGTACTTTTGAGTGAGATTCTATTCAGTTTATATGCAAAACAATAAACGAAATTTGCAATTCCTAAATATTATTGCGTTGCACTTATTATCTGTTCTCTCCAGGAACAGAGGTTTTGTTTTCACATATAGTGAGAACAAAACCTCTGTTCTGGAGGGAAGTTACGATGCATTAAGTAGCATATGTAATACCTACATCTTTTTGTATGAGCATACAAGTTATATCGTGTTAGTTATTTTAGTCTGGGTGCTGTCCATCATTTCTGTTCCGTTCTGTTCTGTTCTGTTCCGAGACCAAAGTTCCACAGACATGTGCTTCTGTTGAATTGATACCTCTAAACGAAGAAGACCGCTGGGAGAGTAACGCATCAAAGTTATCGCCCCTGTTTTACAACACGAGACAATGTGATGGTCTGTATTTGTCAAGCTGAAGAACAGTAGCATTCTATTTTATCTCACCGGAGTGGCAACAAACCACCAAAACGGGAGTCTCGCACGAAATGGCTTTTGTTAACGCAAACAATTTCCAGATTTACTACCTGTGTGGAATATATAGAAAGAGACGACGCTTAATCTTTTAACTTAGCCCACACATTACTACAGTTCACCCGTAGATAGAACAATCGTTGTTTTAAGGACTTGGTCACTTAATACGCTTGACCTTAACAATGGCGGAGATCTGCAAACGACTCTCAACGTAACACCATACAGGCTTAAGATGGTCGAGCTTAACAGCTGACCCGTGTTTGGTTTGAAAACGAGGACCCGAGGATTGGGGGAAGCATGTACAGTAACGCGAGAAAAACAACAAATTGTAATCCAGGATTAACCTTCTTAATCCCATTATTGACCCTATGTGTATACATGGTGGTGACAACACGTCATCGGAATCATTTTCGGCTTCGTAGCTGTACGTATACTTCCGTGTTTATTTGTTCCGTCGATACTGATCGAATGGATTTCATGCTGTAAATCCCTGTTGATTGGGGTTCACGTAGATGGATTGACATGGACGTTTCTAAGAAGAGCATTTATAGAAGAAACAAGTTTGGACAAAGAATTATTATAATAACATGTTGGACCATTTGTCATTGAACTCGCACACGAAGACGAATACAAAGCAAAAGAAAATAGTTAGTTGCCTTGTTCCACGATCCTAGAGGAGAACGTGGCCTGCCAGAATCCTTATAGAATTTTTCTAGGATCCTGGGTTTCGTTTCTCGAAGCTCTCTTATCCACTAAGAGACCATTGCGCTCTCGTAAGTGCGCGTGGCTCATGTATTAGAGATCGCTACGAGAGTGCCTATGGTATCGTAATAGATATGAGAGCCTCGAGAAACGATACCATGGAACAGGAGAGCTAACTTACTTTGCTGCGAGTGTTCTGCACTGAACAATTCACCCGATACATACCATTATGTAAATATTTACGTAGGGCGATATTGACAGACATGCACCCCATCCGAGCTATTTTCCAGCGTACATTCAGAGGTATCACAGGGGGTTAAGTAATTCATATGTTGAGCAAAATATTTACGACTTAATGTTCTATATAATTAATATGTTGGCGCTTAACAGTGTTTTGTTTGAATGTCAAAATTTACTTTTATTGTGATCCTTATTAAATGTTACGTTATTTTGCCGTATGTCCTGCATCTGTTTCAAGAACGTGTATCGTACTAAAGAGGGCTTAATGAAGACGATTGAAACATCGGCCAAGAATTCCATCCATAATTGAAAACACGAATTTTGGTACACCATACGTTTGCGTTCAACAGCAACTTGTGGATTTGTAAAACACATATTGACGATATGCACACACATGTACATACACACACACACACACACACACACACACACACACACACACACACACACACACACACACACACACACA